>JASVEL010000017.1:0-25282 GCA_032618575.1 Nicotiana noctiflora | reverse complement strand
TCCGTAGAAGCGGATTAGTGATGGCAGGTGCGAGCCCAGGGGTTGGCCAATGGAGATTCCGCCAGAAGCGGGAGAATAGTTGTAGGGGCAGACTCGTAGATGCGGAAAATAGTCTGCAGAAGCGCAAATGAATGGATTGGAGAATCTCGCGGAAGCGGATAAAGTTCCACTTAAGCGGTCTCACAGGTGCGAGTTTTCAACCGCAGAAGCGGTCTTGGAATTAATAAATGTCGCAGAAGCGACTATGTTTTCGCAAGAGCGGGCTCGCGTAAGCGAGCCTAGTATCGCAGAAGCGAAAAAATGGCAGAGTTTAATGACCAGTGATGCCTAGAAATTTTAGGAATTATAACTCATTTGGGGCTTCGAACTTAGAGGCGATTTTGGTGATTTTGAAGAGAAAATTAAGGGGTATCATCAGGTAAGCACTCATGGACTCAATTTATGTTAATATATTGATAAATTATGGAACTAAACTCTAAAATTGGAAGAATTGAGGTGTATAAATGGGGGATTATTGCTCTAAGCCTAGAATATAGAAAATCAATAATTTGAATGGGCAAACAAAGTCCGATTTTGATAAACTTTATATGTATGGACTCGTGGCGAGATAAGGATTTTGTAAATCTGACTTTTGTAATTTATCGAGAAGCGAGCCCGGCGTCGGGTTTTGGCAACTTCGTATTTTTGGGTGTAATTCGAGTTATCTCGATTTGGTTATGTTCCTTTAGCCTATGTTGATGTATTCCTACTGGTTTTGATCAGTTTCTTTACCCATGGAGGATGATTCTCGTGGCAAGGGCATTTTGAGCTAGTTTTCGAGCTGAGTCGAGGTGAGTAATGGGTATGGATGGTGACCTGACGGTTTGAAGCCCCGGTATATCACTATGTGACGCTGTATGGAGGTGAGACTCGTACTCTACTGTGAGTGCATGGTCGATTGTGATTGGGGACTATGGCTTAGTCCAACTGTGTAATATTATGCTGTGTTGTTGGCTATAATTGAGCCGGTAAACCTCCCACTTGGATGGTTGTGGATATCTTGGGCCTGTGAGCCAGTTATTTGGATCCCATGAGGATCAGTATCATTGCTTTTGTTATTATAGCATGTTAATTTGATATCAGTCTTGAGCTAAACACTGTCTAAAATGGTTTTCCAAACTCTGGTATATCTGAATACTATTTTCTACTATTATTGATAAAAAGAGATTTCAAATGATATTTCTGTGACCGTGAGGATTGCATTATATGTAGCTGGACTGATAGTGGATCGGGCTACACGTCGCAGCATATCATTGATATTGTGCTTGGGCTGTAGGAGCCCGTCCAGAGTCTGAAGCCCCACAGTGATTGCGGGTACCCAAGTAGATCGGGCTACGTGCCGTAGCGATCATGTTCATGCATCTACATTGCATTTAGATACACCTGTTGTACTGTTTAGCTGTTATTGCTAATTCTGAACCTTACACTGTTAAAAATGGTAAAAGAGATTATTATATAGCCTTACTTAGTGCAATATTGGATATTCTTATCTTCACTGTCTTTATCCGTACTTATTACCAGTAAGTTGGATGTACTCACACTACTCCCTGCACCTTGTGCGCATACCCAGGTACATCACAACAGGGCTCTCCCCAGCTGCTCAGAGTGCTTTATCCGAACTGTCAAGGTAGCTGCTAGCGTTCGTGGGGCCTGACATTCCCATCTATCCTTTTATATTTAGACTTTTCTACATTTGTCAGATACAGTTGTATTCGGTGTTACTATTGTATTCTTGGTAGAGGCTCCTGGCTTATGACTCCAGTTCTGTTGGAGATATTACATTGTGTTGGGCTATTTTTCAATTTATGCTAAAATATCGTACTCCTGTTATTGTTGAAAATTGCTTTTGAAGTATAATGAGAGCTGATATCTTGGTGTTGTGTGAGATTGGTCAGGCTGGCCTAGCAATGTGCTAGGCGCCATCACGATCGGGTTTTGGGGTCGTGACAAGTTGGTATCAGAGCCTATGTTACGAGGCCTCATAAGTCTTGAGCCGGTTAGTAGTGTCTCACGGATCGGTATAGAGATGTCTGTATTTATCCTCGGGAGGTTGGAGACCTTTTAGGAAACACTTCACATTTCTTGAACTTTGTCGTGTGGTTTTGTTGTTCTGAGAACTGAACTTTTGTATTCTATTCTCTCGTAGATGGCGAGGACTCGTGCTACAAGACGAGGTGGACGACCACCATTGCCACCAGCTAGAGACCGTGATCGCGGTCTTGGTCGTGGTCGTGGGAGAGTGGCAGGGGCAGTGCCAGGAGACCCACCTGTTGCCCCTATCCATGATCATACCCCAGTGGTTAAGGCTCCAGCAGTACCCGCTCAGGCACCGACAGTTCCTATTGTTATTCCTGGCCTTCAGGAGATATTGGCCCAGATATTATCAGTTTGTATTGGGTTGACTCAGGTATTTTCAGCTACTACTGCAGCAGTGACATCTCAGACCGGGAGTGGTCATTAGACCCCCGCAGCTCGCACACTAGAGCAGGTTGTGCAGGGACTTCTGACGCTAGAGGCAGTCCCAACTTCGGTAGTTGCATCGGCTGTTCCAGTTGCGCAGGTTGCGCCAGCCCCAGAGTATGTTGTACCGGTGATGCCCGACGACGAGCAACGTCGATTGAAGAGATTTGGTAGACTTCAGCCACCTTCATTCAGTGTTACTGAGGGCGAGGATGCCCAGGGATTCTTAGACAAGTGTTAGAGGATGTTGCGTACAACGGGGATTCTTGAGTCCAGTGGTGTTTATTTTATTACATTTCAGTTTTCAGGTCCAACATTCATTTGGTGGGAGGAGTTTGAGAGGCGTAGGCCTGCAGGGGCAGCACCCCTTACTTGGCAGCAGTTTTCCACTCTCTTTTTAGAGAAGTATGTGTCACGGTCCCGCAGAGAGGAGTTGCATCGCTAGTTTGAGATGCTAGTGCAAGGTGATATGACAGTGACTCAGTTTGAGTTGAGGTATACTCAGTTGTCCAGGCATGCTATTTGGATGATGCCGACATGTCGGGAGAGGATCAGGAGGTTCATTGATGGCCTCAACTATTCTATTCGTATTTTGATGACCAGGGAGAGAGTATTGGCAGCATCTTTTGAGTAGGTTGTTGATATGCCACGCTCTATTGAGGAGGATTGTCGCCGTGAGCGAGAGGAGAGGGAGGCCAAGAGGCCTCGAGTTTCTGACAGTTTTAGTGATGCTCCATCTAGGGGCATTTTCATTAGGGCAGAGGTCGTTCATCTAGACCTCCTCAGTCAGGTCGCCCAAAGCATAGTGGAGCTCCTTCGAGCCGTGGCCGTCAGGGTTTTCAGCAGGGCCAGTCATTACTCAGTGCCCTCCCAGCTCAGAGTTTAGCACCTTCTTCTTCGACCGAGGTTTCATCTACGGCGAGCGGTTCCCTTCAGTCCCCTTCTCCAGCGCCAGGCAGTTATTTTGAGTTTGGCGAGTTTGGCCACATTAGGAGGCAATGCCCTTGACTTCGCATGGATAGGTCTCAGTAGAGGGATCAGCCCTCCTCTGCAGCACCATCTCAGGATAGTAGAGGTGGAGGTTAGTCTTCTAGAGGTCGCCCCAGGAGTGAAGAGCGATCGAGTGGTGGTCATGCACATTTCTATGCACTTCCTGATAGGCGAGATGCTGTTGCCTCAGATGCAGTGATTACAGGTATCATTTCAGTTTGTCACAGAGATGCTTCTATTTTATTTGATCCCGGGTCCACATATTCGTACGTGTCTTCTTATGTTGCACATCATTTGGGTGCGACTCGTGTTAGTCTTGATTTGCCTGTTCATGTATCCACCCCAGTGGGTGATACAATTATTGTGGATCACGTCTATCGATCCTGTATTGTTTCTATTGGGGTCTGGAGACCCTAGTGGATATGCTATTGTTAGGTATGGTGGATTTCGATGTGATTTTGGGCATGGATTGGCTGTCCCCGTGCCATGCTATTTTGGACTGTCATGCCAAGATAGTTACATTGGCTATTCTTGGTATTCCTCCGAATGAGTGGCGGGGTTCGACTTATTATGTCCTTAGCTATGTCATTTCATTCTTCAAGGCTCAGAGAATAGTTGGAAAAGAGTGTTTGTCATATCTAGTATTTGTGAGGGATGTGGGAGCTGAGAGTCCTAGTCTTGATTCTGTGCCCGTTGTGAGGGACTTTCCAGATGTGTTCCCATCAGACCTGCCGGGCATGCCGCCAGACAGGGATATCGATTTTGGTATTAATTTGGTGCTGGGCACTTAGCCCATTTCTATTACTCCTTACCATATGGCAACAACTGAGCTGAAGGAATTGAAAGCCCCGACTCTACGAACCCGAGGAAAGGCTGCACAGTAGTAGTAGGGGCGTTAAAATCGGAGCTTTTTGTAGTGCTAGCAAGAATGCGCTCATGGTACTACTTCGCTATCGGTCACCCAGGAGTATTTAGCCTTGCAAGGTGGTCATTGCTAATTCACATGGGATTCCTTGTGCCCCATGCTACTCGGGTCAGAGTATAAGCTAGTGATGCTTTCGGCTACTGCACTTTCGCCATCTTGGGTGCAGCATTCGGGCTGCTTCGCCTAGCAGCACGAACATCTTTAGGAGCTTTTGATAAGGGATTCATTCGCCCTAGTGTGTCACCGTGGGGTGCACCGGTATTGTTTGTTAAGAAGAAAGATGGCTCTATGAGAATGTGCATTAATTATCGACAGCTAAACAAGGTAACAGTCAAGAACAACTATCCTCTACCGCCCATTGATGATTCATTTGATCAGCTCCAGGGAGCGAGGGTGTTCTCGAAGATTGATCTTTGTCCAGGCTATCATCAGCTGAAGATTAGAGACTCTGATATTATGAAGACTGCATTTAGGATGAGATATGGGCACTATGAGTTTCTTGTGATGTCTTTTGGGCTGACCAATGCCCTAGTCGCGTTCATGCATCTGATGAATAGTGTATTCCAGCCATATTTGGATTCTTTTGTGTAATGACCCGGCCCGTCGTTACGGGAATTTACCACCCCGTCATGTTGCAATTACATGTTTTATGCTTTTATATCAGGTGTTAGAGCCTATCGGGTGAGTTAGGAGTGAATTGAATTGAAAATGAAGCAAATAACATGTTTGAAGGAAGTTTGAATATGGAAAGTCAACCTAGAGTTGACTATCGAGTTAGAGTGCTCGGAATCATATTCTGATGATTCGACTAGTTTTGGGGGATCATTTATGACTTAGGAGAGCAATCGGAATTGAATTTGGAGGCCCGGTGTAGTTTTAGGCTTGAGTTGGCTAAAGTTGAATTTTGGTGAAATCCGAACGGTAGGTGAGATTTTGATCCGGGAGTCGGAATGGAATTTCGACAGTTGCAGTAGCTCCGCTAGGTGATTTTGGATATGCCTGCAAATTTTCAGGTCATTCGGACGTCGTTTGGTCGGGATTTTGAAGGAATGAGCAATTCGGAAATTTTGAAGAAACTTAGGCTTGAATCCGTGTGTAATTGGTGATTTTGATGTTTAGGATGGTGTTTTTATGATTGGAACAAGTTCGTATCGTGTTTTGGAGTATAATGGTGGTTTTCGTTGGGGTCCAGGGGGACTCGGGGTGAATCCGGACCATCATCCGGGCATTTTGAACTTGGCAAAGTCTGCTGTAAATTGCAGATCACTGTGCAGAAGGCTAAGCCTTCGCGTTCACGAGGGCAAGGCCCGCGTTCGTGTAGGCTGGGGCACCTTGGTCATCGCGTTCGCGAGGAGGAGAGCCGCGTTCGCATAGAAGGAACCTGGGAAGCATCGCGTTCGCGAGGAGTAGACCGCGTTCGCGTAGAAGGATCTCCGGATGGCTGAAGAAATGTGCATCGCGAACGCGTGGGGCATGTCGCGTTCGCGAAGGGAAAATGGATCAGTCCATCACGGACGCGTGATAGGTAATGCGAACGCGAAGAGTAAAATGATGTTGGGAATCGCGAACGCGTGGGAGCTCACGCGAACACGAAGAGCAAATTTGTCTGGCAATGAAATTAAATTGCAGAACAGAGGGCTCACGGGTTCATATACCCAAAAAACATAATTTTGAGCCCTAGAAAGAAGAAATCACGGGAAAATGCTGGGAAATCATCGGGTATTCATTGGAGGTAAGTTTCTTGACTCAAAAACATCATTTTATGGTAGAATTAACATCAATCTTCATGAATATGGGTAGAAATTATGAAGGATTGTGGCCTAGATATTGAAAACGAAAATTTGGGTTTTGAAAGGCCAATCGAACTCCAATTTTGGTACATTTTATATGTATGGACTCGTGGCGAGACGAGGGTTCTGGAAAAATGAGTTTTGAAATTTTTCGAGATGTGGGCCCGGGGCTCGGGTTTTGCAAATTTCGTGATTTTTGATATTTTTCGAGTTCTTTCGATTGGGTTATATTCCATTAGTCTATTTTGATATATTTGTGCTGATTTGTGCTAGTTTTGACGTGCGTGGATGCCGGTTCGAGGAGCTAAGGCGTCGCGGGCATGAGTTTTCGTCGGTTCGAGGTGGGTAATACTTGTAAATGATGTCCTGAGGGTTAGTAAACCTCGGACTTGCACATCTTAGTGCTGTGTTGAGGTGACTTGCACGCCGGATAACGGGCGTGACTTGGTCCGTCCCGCGTAATAATTAATAACACCTAATTGTTGAAATGAATTGGACTAATTATCATGCTTGGGCTTCGTGCCGATTATTTGAATCCTTCAGGGATTGGTATCATTGTCTTGATAACACTGTGCATATTTTTATCTAAATTTAAGGTTTTAAATGGTATTTTGCTATTCAGCATTCTTATAAGGTTATGAAAACTTGAACAAGGTCTTAATAATATTTTAGCTGTGAGCTAATATGATATTGTTGCCCGTAAGGCTCTCTTGATTATTTGTTAGACTGATTTGGGCCGAGGGCCATATGTTAGGGCATGACAATTTATGTGAGCATATGCATACACATGCATGGATCGGACTACACGCCGCAGTGGTATACGGATCGGGCTGCGTGCCGCAGCAAGTGTGATATTAATATTGTGCTTGGGCTGTAGTAGCCCCTCCGGAGTCTGAACCCCCACAGTGAGCACGGGTACCCAAATTGGATCGGGCTACACGCCGTAGCGGTCATATGCATTGCATGGCATACATACATTGGTTTACGTGTACTACGTGGCATAACATTCAGCACTCATACATTACTGGCACACATGCATTAGTTGCCTTATTGACCAGATCTCCTGGCGTAAATTGATAAGGAGTGTTGAGCCCGAGGGGCTGATTTAAGTGCGGACTTGCACTGCTTGAGATTGTATCCAGGTATTGGTATATTATTATGAAAGAAAGTAATTAAAAATTGAGATTTTTTTTATAATCTACTCACATATGCTGGAAGGGACTAAAAAGATAGTTCTGTGTTGTGTAGCATGAGATAGTGCCTATCGTGGTTTTCTTCCCTTCAACATTATTTAATTTTACTACTGTTGAGTTGGAAGTACTCACACCCGACTCCCTGCACCTTGTGTGCAGATTCAGGTACATCACAGCAGGGCTGATTCTATTGCGGCTCGGGAGTGCTTTTGGACAGTCGAGGTAGCTGCCAGCGTTCACAGGACCTGATTCTCCAGTTTGTCTATATTTTTGTTCTGACCACCCCACACTTGTGTATAGTTATATTCGCTATTTACACTTTGTATACTCTGTAGAGGCTCATGACTCTTGACCCTTCAGTCTATGGGAGTTGGCACGTGTTGGGACTTGGTTCCCTGTTTTTAATATATCTATCACTGTTAAATTATTCTATTATGCTTAAATTGGATAAAGTGAGCTTGTGGCTCCGTGATTGTTGTTAATTGGTCAGGTTGGCCTAGCAATGTGTTGGGCGCCATCACGATCGGATTTGGGGTCGTGACAAGTTGGTATCAGAGCCTAGGTTTACTAGGCCTCATGAGTCTTAAGCCGGATATTAGAGTCTTGTGGATCGGTACGGGGACGCCTGTACTTATCCTCGGGAGGCTGCGAACCTTTAGGAAACACTTGACATTTCTTGGAATTCTTATCGTGCGCACTTGATTCAGCTTGAGATATAATTTTGATATTCCTTCCGCACGTCTGCGTACGCATCGAGCGCTCAGTAATATAATTGCCTTATGGCTTGCAATTTGTCACGCCCCAAATCGAGGGACATGACCGGCGCCTGACCGGGTTGCCCCAGTCAAGTGGACCTGGGTGCCTTTCATTCCCACGCGTTAACCCTGTGTTGATTGTTTCTCATTAGCCAAATATTTTACCAATAATGACTGATTTCATAATCCATAAACATAACCATGTGATTGATTCACTAACAAGTTCATAATTTATATTTACAACGCCCCATATATATATACATAGGCCACAAACCCACAGTTTACATGTCTACGGAGCCTCTAGGATACAAAAAGGGAAATACAATACTTGCCGGTAACAAGGCTCCGGCTATACCTTACAAAACCAAAATGAAATCTAAATCGAGTGGCATGAACCACACAAGGCCCGGAGGAAGAGAGGGGCTCACCAAAAAGGGCAGTGGAAGGAGAAGGATACTACTGCCGATGAGCTGAAGTGCCTGCTACCGATCCACCTACAATCATGACACGAATGTAGCGCCCCCGGCAAAAGGGACGTCAGTACACTTGAATTGTACTGGTATGTATGGACAAACTTTGTCCCAAGTAAACTCAAGCCATTAAATTACATCAACAATTAATTAAGCCAGACAACCATGTTTCCACATTTTCCTCATTTCAAATAATTCTCACACAAAGCACTTTCTACGATCAACCAATTTAACAATAACCAATCAATCACGTAAAGCACAAGTAGTCAAACAAAGGGGCAATCGGTGCCCCACAGGTTGCAAACTCTCCTGCTGTCTCCTTTCACAATTTCACATTATTGATTTTTGTATCAATTTTCAATAGCGATTTCGATCGCTTTCCATCCTTATTGCCCCCGACCACCCTTATTACCTCGGCCACCCTTATCACCCCAACCCACACCTTATTTCCCCACGTTGCGGCGCGCAACACGACCCCGCCTTACAGTTGAAAACACAACAATTTCAAAAAGCAGATAAGGTACTACACACAATTTCAACAAGTTCAAATAAGCAACTTACACATTGGTTCATGTTCTCAATTTCTTCTCAAGCCAATATCAAAACCAAGTTACAAGTATTCCAAAATCGAAAATGCCCACATAATCATGTTCAACAATTTACCACAATTAAGGTGTTTCAAATTGCTTCCACAATAAGCCAAATATGCCATCACAATGGTTGTTCCCAATTCTTTACCAATCTCGATTACCCTTTTATCTTTCAATTCATATTTCATACCACACCACACGTAGTTCAACATCAATCAAATGCTCAACAGGGAAATCGAAGAATTACGTAAAATTTCTCAATTTGACACATGCCAAAACAATTCGCACACATTTGGGCGATTTTACAAGAATCAAAATTAGCCATACATACCTGGTGATGAGTTTTCTTCCGTTAACTTCCTACTTTATGCTTACCCACGCTATCTTACTCTTGCCAACCTTGTTCTTGAAGACTCTTACTTCTACTCACTCCTTTTTACTAAAAATCAAGTTCAATAATCATGCATGAGTGTAAAAATTCTATTTTTAAAAGCTATTATATGCAAACCTCTCTTTACCCAATTAAAACTGAAAATCAAAGAAAATAGTTAGGGTTTTTTACCTTTAAAAGATTGGGGAAGTTGAATCCTTGCCCTAAGATCCCTTGGAATTAAGGTGGTTGGAACAATCTTTGAAGATGAAAGATTTCTCTCTCTAAAAACCCTCTCTTCTCTCTCTAATTTTGGTAAGATGATATGAAAAAAATGAAGAAGAAAGGTGTTATATTAAAGAAGAGATCGGGTCAAAATGTTACAAAAATCTGGGCCGGCGTCAATTATGCGGTGCACTATGCGACCGCAGAATCAACATGCGGTCCGCATAGTGACCGCAGAATTGCCCCAAATTTTACACAGGTTCTGTTAAGGAATGCGGCCAGAATGCGGTCCGCATGTTTGATCTGCGGTCGCAAAGTGCACCGCAGATTTGACATGCGATCGCATATCGACCGCACTTTTGACACGATTTTTGGGAAACTCTCTGGAACGTTTTGCGGCAAGAATGCGGTCCGCATGTCAGGTTTGCGGTCGCATTCTTGACCGCATATTTAACGTTTTTCGGAAAAATTAATTCTCTACATTTTTGAAACTTAAATCACTACCAAGGGTCCGAACTGCGGCGAGCAAGCTCGCCACGAAGAATTCTACGCATTCCTAACACATTATTCGGACCATGACACCACAGCTACTAGGTTTTATGCACAATATTTTTACGGGGCCTTACACAATTCCCCAATCGAGGGACGAGATATAATCTCTATGAGTTCATGTTGGGCCTGTCTGGAAGACTTGAGGCCAGATCCTTGTCTATAGCTTGAGCACCCAGGGTACTAATTTCGCAAGCCGATATTATGAAGTTCATACGATCGGTATAGATCTTTATTGTGCAAATGGCAGTTTGATAATGGAAGAGCTGTAAGGTATTCAATTCTTGTTCTGATTTGATATGTAGCCCTAGTTATGAGCGTGAGAAATATGTTCATTGCCTCTTAGCGGAAATGTAAAGTGCACTATGTGTGGTAGTATGAGTTTAGACTCAAGAAAAATTGAATTGGTTGTGCTATGAGTATTGCGGTGAAAGGTATTTGATATATGTTACTATGAGTTCCTCGTGATGTCTTTTGGGCTGACTAATGCCCCAGCAGCCTTTATGCTTTTGATGCACAGTGTGTTCAGGCCTTATCTGGACTCGTTCGTGATTGTCTTCATTGATGATATTCTAGTATATTCCCGGAGCCGGGAAGAGCACGAGCAACATTTGAGGATAGTGCTTCAGATTCTGAGGGAGAAGCCGCTTTATGCCAAGTTCTCTAAATGTGAATTCTGGTTGAGTTCAGGTGGCATTTTTGGGCCACGTGGTGTCGAGTGATGGTATTCGAGTAGATCCGAGGAAGGTGGATGCCGTGCAGAGTTGGCCCAGGCCCTCCTCTGCTACTGAGATTCGTAGTTTCCTTGGTTTGGCGGGCTATTACCGTCGTTTTGTAGAGGGGTTCTCTTCGATTGCAGCACCTATGACTAGATTGACCCAAAAGGGTGCCCCTTTCCAGTGGACAGACGAGTGTGAGGCGAGCTTTCAGAAGCTCAAGACAGCTTTGACTTCGGCCCCTATATTGATGTTGCCTACGGGTTCAGGGTCCTATACTGTATATTGTGATGCCTCACGAGTTGGACTCGGTGCGGTATTGATGCAGGACGGTAGGGTGATTGCCTACGCGTCGAGACAGCTGAAGGTGCATGAGAAGAATTACCCTGTTCATGATTTGGAGCTAGCTGCCATTGTTCACGCCTTGAAAATTTGTCGGGGCCTTACATCCTCCCCCCCTTAAGATCATTCGTCCTCGAATGAGGATTTTGAAATAAATGAGTTGGTTTTGAAAGACATGATATGCAACCATCAAAATTTTGACTAACTTTTATATTTTAGAAAAATTTCGCCAGAGTTTCCTTTGTATTATGGACATATCCACCTGTCAGAGGGCCCCGAAACACATTACCAAACAACAATACACAAATACGACCCCTTTCACAACTGGTATACACTTTCTTACCTCAACGAATGCACATATTCTATCACATTGTTACAATTGCACATAAACTAGTCACTTCAATGAATTCTCACCTTATTTAACCATTTTAACACACCATGTACACTTAACAAACCATTACCAATCTAAACTTACTATTAGTTGTTTACTTAACACCCAAATATTTATAAGGATTTCATTTATCAAGAAAGGTTCAAGTGACCCAAGGTAACAACACATTTAACTCATTACAAAATGAAGGGGACTTTACTAATACTAAGAGGGAAACAACTTAGACAAGATGACAGTTACTAAGAGTAGGAGGGTCACCTAATTTCTTCTAGGCTTGATCAAACAAATGGGGGTACTTTTCTTTCATCTCTTTTTCTGCTTCCCATGTGGCCTCCTCAACTTGTTGACTTCGCCACAATACTTTAACAGAGGCAACTTCCTTATTTCTCAACTTACGGACTTGCCTATCAAGAATGGCAACCGGAACTTCTTCATATGACAAATCTTCATTAACCTCTATAGCTTCGACTGGCATGATGGTGGATGGATCTCCAATCACTTTCTTCAACATGGACACATGGAATACCGGATGCACTGATGACATCTCGGGAGGCAACTCTAGCCTATAAGCAACTTGACCAATCCTTTGAACGATCCGATATGGCCCGACATACCTAGGACTCAATTTCCCTTTCTTTCCGAATCGCATGACTCCCTTCATAGGAGATACCCTCAAGAACACCCAATCATCGACTTGAAACTCCAAATCCCTTCGACGAACGTCCGCATAGGACTTTTGACGACTCTGTGCTGTTTTCATTCTCTCCTGAATAACCTTGACCTTTTCCATAGCTTCGTACACCATATCTGGCCCTAGCAATTCCGCTTCACCTACCTCAAACCACCCGATTGGCGATCTACATCTTCTTCCGTACAATGCCTCAAACGGGGCCATTTGAATGCTAGCATGATAGCTGTTATTGTAAGCAAATTCTATCAGTGGCAAGTGTTCATCCCAATTACCTTTAAAATCTAAGACACAAGCCCGCAACATATCTTCAAGCGTCCGAATGGTCCGCTCGGCCTGTCCATCGGTCTGTGGATGGAAAGCTGTGCTGAGATTCACCTCTGAGTTCCCAAACCTTGCTGAAACTTCTTCCAAAAGTTAGCTGTGAACTGAGCTCCGCGATCCGAGATAATAGAAAGTGGAGTGCCATGAAGTCTTACTATCTCCTTGATGTACAATCTTGCATATTGCTCCGCGGTATCAGTGGACTTGACAGGCAGGAAGTGAGCTGATTTGGTGAGTCGATCTACTATCACCCATATTGAATCGAACTTACGCTGAGTGCGAGGTAACCCCACCACGAAATCCATATTGATCATCTCCCATTTCCACCTTGGTATTTCTATAAGTTGAGTTAATCCACCGGGCCGTTGATGCTCGGCCTTCACTTGTTGACAGTTCGGACATTTAGCTACAAAGCTTTCTATATCCCTTTTCATACCGTTCCACCAATAAATCTCCTTGAGATCGTGATACATTTTCGTGGAAACTGGGTGTACCGAATACCTGGAAATATGAGCCTCTGCCATTACCCTTTCCCGAAGCTCGTCCACATCCGGAACACATAGCCTATCTTGACACCGCAATACACCATCTTCGCTGCTGAGTACAAATGCTGAGGTCTTGTCATTCATGACTTCTTCCTTCACCCGAACCAATGCTGGATCCATGAACTGTTTTTCCTTGATTTTCGCGACCAATGATGATTCTGCTCCATTATGCACCAAGATATCCCCCTCGGCTGACGCCGAGATACGAACCCCCAAACTGGCTAATTGGTAAACCTCTCGAGCCAGGGGTCTCCGATCCACACCCAAATGAGCCAAACTACCCATGGATTTCCGACTAAGAGCGTCAGCTACCACATTTGCCTTCCCTGGATGGTACAATATGTCCATATCATAGTCCTTGAGTAGTTCTAACCACCGCCGTTGTCTCATATTCAGCTCTTTCTGCTTGAACAAATACTGGAGGCTCTTGTGGTCTGAAAACACATCTACATGAACCTCATAAAGATAGTGTCGCCATATTTTCAAGGCAAACACAACAGCTGCAAGTTCCAAATCATGCGTCGGATAATTCTTTTCATGGTTCTTGAGTTGTTCTGGAAGCATAAGCTATAACCTTTCCGTGCTGCATCAATACACATCCCAAACCGACTCCGGAGGCATCACAATAGACTACAAATCCCTCTGTGCCTTCTGGCAAGGCCAATACTGGTGCCGAGGTCAATCTTGACTTCAGTTCTTGGAAACTTTTCTCACATGCTTCGGACCACTGGAACTTAACTGCTTTCTGCGTCAGTTTTGTCAATGGGGAAGCGAGGGTTGAGAATCCCTCTACAAACCTCCGATAGTACCCCAGACCCAAAAAGCTGCGTATCTCTGTCGGGGTCGTGGGTCTAGGCCAATCTTTCACTGCCGCAATCTTCTGAGGATCCACCTGAATTCCCTCATTGGAAATAACATGCCCTAGAAAAGCTACGGACTCCAACCAAAACTCACATTTTGAGAACTTGGCATACAATTGATGCTGAAGAAGGGTCTGCAATGCTGCTCTGAGGTGAATGGCATGATCTTCCCTGCTCCGAGAGTAGATGAGGATGTCGTCAATGAATACAATCACAAAGGAATCTAGGAATGGCTTGAAAACACGATTCATAAGGTCCATGAAAGCTGCTGGGGCATTGGTTAGCCCAAAAGACATGACCAAAAACTCGAAGTGACCATAACGAGTTCTGAAGGCGGTCTTAGGAATATCCTGCTCCCTGATTTTTAACTGGTGGTACCCGGACCGTAAATCAATCTTTGAGAAGAACTTCGCTCCCTGCAATTGGTCAAACAGAGATCATCCACTCAAGGCAATGGATATTTATTCTTAATGGTGACTTTGTTAAGCTGCCGATAATCAATACACATTCGAAGTGACCCATCCTTCTTTCTGACAAAGAGAACCGGAGCACCCCATGGCGACACACTCGGTCGTATAAACCCTTTCTCTAATAAATCCCTCAGCTTCTCCTTTAACTCCCTTAACTCTGCTGGCGCCATTCTGTAAGGTGGAATGGATATTGGCTGAGTATCTGGCAATACATCAATTCCGAAATCAATCTCCCTATCCGGCGGGATGCTCGGAAGCTCATCTGGAAACACTTCAGGAAATTCATTCACAATTGGCACGGACTCGAGGGTAGGCACCTCCGAGGTGGTGTCCGTTACCCGAACCAGGTGATAGATACACCCCTTCTTAATCATCTTCGAAGCCTTAAGGTAGGAAATAAACCTACCCCTTCGCACTACACCATTTCCTCTCCATTCAACAACTGGCTCGTTAGGGAACTCGAGCCTCATAACTCTCGTTCGACAATCAAGTTTGGCAAAGCACGAATAGAGCCAATCCATCCCCATAATTACATCAAAATCTACCATCCCAAGCTCAATAAGATCGGCTGTGGTATCACGACCACCCACCGTAACAACACAATTCCTATAGACTCGTGAGGCCGTAATAGAATCACCGATTGGAGTCGACACAGAGAACGGCTCATGAAGTTGTTCGGGTCCTATCCCAAAACTTGAAGCAATGAATGGAGTAACATAAGACAAGGAGGATCCTGGATCAATAAGAGCATAGCAATCAATAGTCTGAACAGACATGATACCTGTAACAACATCTGGAGAAGCCTCGGCATTTTGACGGCCACTCAATGCATAGAATCGGCTAGGTCCACCCCTACCCCGAGCTCCACCCCTAGCTGCACCACGCCCTGCTGCTGCTGGAGTACGCGCTGATGATGTAGCAGCTGAAGAACCGGATGACTGAGCAGATCCCCTACCTATACCCTGACGGGGTGCACGGCAGTCCCGCTGAATGTGACCTCTCACCCCGCACCCGAAGCACACTGGAAGGTCAAGGTAGCAAGTTTCTGTATGAAATCTCCCACACTTGGGGCATGTAGGTCTCCCCTGCTGCTGGGATCTCACCCCAGGACGACCAGACTGACGAGACCTCCTGCTGTCTGAACCAGGTCTCGAGTAACTGCCCTGCTGATGACTGTGCATGGATGGCGGTGCACTCGCGGAGGACTGAGCATATGACTGGGATGGCCCTGATGACCCCCTCCCTGGAAGTGATCTCCCCGAACGACCCATTGACCGGGCCCTGCTGCTACTTTCTCTTTCTGCACGAATCTTCAATTTCCTGGCCTCTGTGGCCTGAGAAAACCCCACAATCCTCCCATAGTTCATGTCTGAGTGCAAAGCTGCTGTGGCGGCCTCATTCACCACCAAAGGGCTAAGGCCCTAAACAAACCGTCGAACCCGGGCATCCATGGTCGACACTAAATGAGGAGCATACTTGGACAACCTTACGAACTCCATGTGATACTCCCAAACACTCATACTGCCCTGCTTGAGGACCTCGAACTCCGTGGCGCGGGCTGCCATCACCTCGGCAGGCAAGAAGTGGTCCATAAATGCATCCACGAACTCATCCCATCTGGCCGGAGGGCTCCCTTCCTCACGGGAATCCTCCCACATTTCGAACCATGAACGTGCCGCTCCCTTCAGCCTGTAAGAGGCCAACTCTACCCCCTCTATATCTGTAGCCTTCATCACTCGAGGGTCTTGTATATCTCATCAAGGAATTCCTGTGGGTCAGCCTCTGGATCGGTACCTGAGAATTCTGGAGGGGCCAATCGCAAGAACCGGTGGACTCTGGAGCCAAAGGAATCTCCCTGTCCGCTGGAGGATGCAGGGGCATCATGGGATCTCTAGGCCTAGGCGGCCACTAACTGTGTTAACATATGGATGGCTCCCCTAAGATCCTCATTAGATATACCAGAACCCGAAGTGGGAATTGTATTTGAGTCAGGCACACTGGCAGGAGGAATGGTGGCATCCTCTGCCGCGGCTGGAATAGGGACACTTGGGTTTTGAACAGATGGTCCAGGCAAATTCGGGACTGGTGGGTCATTCTCTCCCACGGCATCGGGTACATGATTAACAGCTGCACTTGGGCCGGCATTGGCCCTAAGGCCGAGTCTAGCCTTCTTCTTAGGTGCCATATTCTGAAAATTTGGGAACAAGGCGCGAATTAGACGAAGATATTTCCACATTGCACTTTACCGCACGATATAGATTAACAAAGAAGTAGGTAAATTCCTAAATGCCCGTGTAGCCCCCTACTTATATGATGTGGTCGACAACACACCTATAAGAAGGGCACTACTAGACACGGCTCCGAGACATCCTAGGACACTTTAAAAACCATAGGCTCTGATAGCAATTTGTCACGCCCCAAATCGAGGGACATGACCGGCGCCTGACCGGGTTGCCCCAGTCAAGTGGACCTGGGTGCCTTTCATTCCCACGCGTTAACCCTGTGTTGATTGTTTCTCATTAGCCAAATATTTTACCAATAATGACTGATTTCATAATGCATAAACATAACCATGTGATTGATTCACTAACAAGTTCATAATTTATATTTACAACGCCCCATATATATATACATAGGCCACAATCCCACAGTTTACATGTCTACGGAGCCTCTAGGATACAAAAAGGGAAATACAATACTTGCCGGTAACAAGGCTCCGGCTATACCTTACAAAACCAAAATGAAATCTAAATCGAGTGGCATGAACCACACAAGGCCCCGAGGAAGAGAGGGGCTCACCAAAACGGGCAGTGGAAGGAGAAGGATACTACTGCCGATGAGCTGAAGCGCCTGCTACTGATCCACCTACAATCATGACACGAATGTAGCGCCCCCGGCAAAAGGGACGTCAGTACACTTGAATTGTACTGGTATGTATGGACAAACTTTGTCCCAAGTAAACTCAAGCCATTAAATTACATCAACAATTAATTAAGCCAGCCAACCATGTTTCCACATTTTCCTCTTCAAATAATTCTCACACAAAGCACTTTCTACGATCAACCAATTTAACAATAACCAATCAATCACGTAAAGCACAAGTAGTCAAACAAAGGGGCAATCGGTGCCCCACAGGTTGCAAACTCTCCTGCTGTCTCCTTTCACAATTTCACATTATTGATTTTTGTATCAATTTTTCAATAGCGATTTCGATCGCTTTCCATCCTTATTGCCCCGACCACCCTTATTACCTCGGCCACCCTTATCACCCCAACCCACACCTTATTTCCCCACGTTGCGGCGCGCAACACGACCCCGCCTTACAGTTGACAATTTCAAACAATTTCAAACAGCAGATAAGGTACTACACACAATTTCAACAAGTTCAAATAAGCAACTTACACATTGGTTCATGTTCTCAATTTCTTCTCAAGCCAATATCAAAACCAAGTTACAAGTATTCCAAACTCGAAAATGCCCACATAATCATGTTCAACAATTTACCACAATTAAGGTGTTTCAAATTCCTTCCACAATAAGCCAAATATGCCATCACAATGGTTGTTCCCAATTCTTTACCAATCTCGATTACCTTTTTATCTTTCAATTCATATTTCATACCACACCACACGTAGTTCAACATCAATCAAATGCTCAACAGGGAAATCAAAGAATTACGTAAAATTTCTCAATTTGACACATGCCAAAACAATTCGCACACATTTGGGCGATTTTACAAGAATCAAAATTAGCCATACATACCTGGTGATGAGTTTTCTTCCGTTAACTTCCTACTTTATGCTTACCCACGCTATCTTACTCTTGCCAACCTTGTTCTTGAAGACTCTTACTTCTACTCACTTCTTTTTACTAAAAATCAAGTTCAATAATCATGCATGAGTGTAAAAATTCTATTTTTAAAAGCTATTATATGAAAACCTCTCTTTACCCAATTAAAACTGAAAATCAAAGAAAATAGTTAGGGTTTTTTACCTTGAAAAGATTGGGAAGTTGAATCCTTGCCCTAAGATCCCTTGGAATTAAGGTGGTTGGAACAATCTTTGAAGATGAAAGATTTCTCTCTCTAAAAACCCTCTCTTCTCTCTCTAATTTTGGTAAGATGATATGAAAAAAATGAAGAAGAAAGGTGTTATATTAAAGAAGAGATCGGGTCAAAATGTTACAAAAATCTGGGCCGGGGTCAATTATGCAGTGCACTATGCGACCGCAGAATCAACATGCGGTCCGCATAGTGACCGCAGAATTGCCCCAAATTTACACAGGTTCTGTTAAGGAATGCGGCCCGAATGCGGTCCGCATGTTTGATCTGCGGTCGCAAAGTGCACCGCAGATTTGACATGCGATCGCATATCGACCGCACTTTTGACACAATTTTTGGGAAACTCTCTGGAACGTTTTGCGGCAAGAATGCGGTCCGCATGTCAGGTTTGCGGTCGCATTCTTGACCGCATATTTAACATTTTTCGGAAAAATTAATTCTCTACATTTTTGAAACTTAAATCACTACCAAGGGTCCGAACCGCGGCGAGCAAGCTCGCCGCGAAGAATTCTACGCATTCCTAACACATTATTCGGACCATGACACCACAGCTACTAGGTTTTATGCACAACATTTTTACGGGGCCTTACACAATTCCCCAATCGAGGGACGAGATATAATCTCTATGAGTTCATGTTGGGCCTGTCTGGAAGACTTGAGGCCAGATCCTTGTCTATAGCTTGAGCACCCAGGGTACTAATTTCGCAAGCCGATATTATGAAGTTCATACGATCGGTATAGATCTTTATTGTGCAAATGGCAGTTTGATAATGGAAGAGCTGTAAGGTATTCAATTCTTGTTCTGATTTGATATGTAGCCCTAGTTATGAGCGTGAGAAATATGTTCATTGCCTCTTAGCGGAAATGTAAAGTGCACTATGTGTGGTAGTATGAGTTTAGACTCAAGAAAAATTGAATTGGTTGTGCTATGAGTATTGCGGTGAAAGGTATTTGACATATGTTACTATGAGTTCCTCGTGATGTCTTTTGGGTCGACTAATGCCCCAGCAGCATTTATGCATTTGATGCACAGTGTGTTCAGGCCTTATCTGGACTCGTTCGTGATTGTCTTCATTGATGATATTCTAGTATATTCTCGGAGCCGTGAAGAGCACGAGCAACATTTGAGGATAGTGCTTCAGATTTTGAGGGAGAAGCAGCTTTATGCCAAGTTCTCTAAATGTGAATTCTGGTTGAGTTCAGTGGCATTTTTGGGCCACGTGGTGTCGAGTGATGGTATTCGAGTAGATCCGAGGAAGGTGGATGCCGTGCAGAGTTGGCCCAGACCTTCATCTGCTACTGAGATTCGCAGTTTCCTTGGTTTGGCGGGCTATTACCGTCGTTTTGTAGAGGGGTTCTCTTCGATTGCAGCACCTATGACTAGATTGATCCAAAAGGGTGCCCCTTTCCAGTGGACAGACGAGTGTGAGGCGAGCTTTCAAAAGCTCAAGACAGCTTTAACTTCGGCCCCTATATTGATGTTGCCTACGGGTTCGGGGTCCTATACTGTATATTGCGATGCCTCACGAGTTGGACTCGGTGCGGCATTGATGCAGGACGGTAGGGTGATTACCTACGCGTCGAGACAGCTGAAGGTGTATGAGAAGAACTACCCTGTTCATGATTTGGAGCTAGCTGCCATTGTTCACGCCTTGAAAATTTGGCGTCATTATTTATATGGGGTTCCTTGTGAGATCTACACCGATCACCGGAGCTTGCAGCACTTGCTTAAGCAGAAGGACCTGAATATGCGTTAGAGGAGATGGTTGGAGCTACTGAAGGAATATGATATTACTATTCTCTATCATCCGGGCAAGGCTAATATGGTTGCTGATGCCTTGAGTCGTCGGGAAGAGAGTTTGGGGAGTTTGGCGTATCTACCAGTTTCATAGAGGCCTATGGCGTTGGATGTACAGGCTTTAGCCAGACAGTTTGTTAGACTGGATCTTTCAGAGCCCAGTCGGGTTCCGGCTTGTGTGATTTCTCGGTCTTCTCTATTTGACCGCATCAGGGAGCATCAGTTCAACGACCCTCATTTGCTTGTCCTCCAGGATAGAGTTCGGCGTGGTGATGATCGAGATGTTACCATCGGAGATGATGGAGTTATGAGGATGCAGGGGCGCATCTGTGTGCCCAATGTAGATGATCTTCGAGAGCTGATTCTAGCAGAGGCCCATAGCTCGCGGTATTCCATCCATCCGGGAGCCGCGAAGATGTATTAGGACTTGAAACAACATTACTGGTGGAGGCGGATGAAGAGGGATATAGTTGATTATGTTTCTAGATGCCTCAACCGCCAGCAGGTGAAGTATGAGCATCAGCGTCCGGGTGGATTGATGCAGCAGATTGAGATTCCCGAGTGGAAATGGGAGCGCATTACCATGGACTTTGTATATGGACAACCACGGACGGTTAGGAAGTTTGATTCCATTTGGGTCATTGTGGATCGGCTGACCAAGTCCGCCCATTTTATACCGGTGAGCACTACATATTCATCGGAGCGACTAGCGGAGATCTATATCAGGGAGGTAGTTCGACTGCATGGTATTCCAGTTTCCATCATTTCAGATAGAGGCACTCAGTTCACTTCACGGTTCTGGAGAGCTGTACAGCAGGAGTTAGGTACTCGGGTAGAGCTGAGCACATCATTTCACCCCCAGACTGATGGGCAGTCCGAACGCACTATTCGGATTTTGGAGGATATGCTCCGTGCGTGCGTGATTGAGTTTGGAGGTTCATGGGACCTTTTCTTGCCACTGGTGGAGTTTTCTTATAACAACAACTACCAGTCTAGTATTCAGATGGCACCGTACGAGGCCCTATATGGTAGGAGGTGCAGGTCTCCCGTGGGTTGGTTTGAGCCGGGCGAGGCCAAGTTGCTATGTACTAATATGGTTCAGAAGGCTATGGACAAGGTCAAGGTGATTCAGGACAGACTTCGTGCAGCCCAGTCTAGACAGAAGAGTTATGCGGACAAGAAGGTTCGCGATGTGGCTTTTATGGTTGGTGAGCGGGTTCTGCTTCGAGTCTCGCCCATGAAGGGCGTTATGAGGTTTGGGAAGAAAGGAAAGCCGAGTCCTAGATTTATTGGCCCTTTTGAGATTTTGAGGCGTGTTGGGGAGGTTGCTTATGAGTTGGCCTTACCTCCCAGCCTAGCCGGAGTTCACCCCGTATTTCATGTCTCCATGCTCCGGAGATACCATGGTGACCCGTCGCATGTGTTGGATTTCACATCCGTTCAGCTAGACAAGGATCTGTCTTATGTTGAGGAGCCAGTAGCCATTCTAGACAGGCAAGTCAGAAAGCTAAGGTCAAAGAATGGCACATTTACGTTTTTTACGCTATGTATGTGCGATGTAAAAAGGAGGTGTGACAATGCGCAGCCAGTACCCTCATCTTTTCACTACTCCAGGTATGTTTTCATGCTCGTTCGAGGACGAACGAATCTTTAAGTGTGGGAAGATGTAACGACCCGACCGGTCGTTTTAGAAAATTATGCCCCAATCCCTAATTTAACTGTTTCCCTAAGTTCATTTCTGCTATTGTGGTTTGCCGGGAGAGTCGGTTCTGAAATTTGGAGCATTTTGGGACACTTAGTCCCTAAATGAGAGCTTTAAAGCTAGAAAACGGTCCGTAGCCGGAACAGTGTTAAGACGATCTCGAAAGGGAAATCCGATGGTTCCATTAGCTCCGTTGGGTGATTTCGGGGTTAGGAGCGCGTTCGGAATGTATTTTGGAGGTCCGTAGCTCAATTAGGCTTGAAATGCCGAAGGTTGAAATTTTGGCGAATCCGAACGATAGGTGAGATTTTGATCCGGGGTCGGAATGGAATTCCGACAATTTATGTAGCTTCGTTATGTGATTTTGGATATGTCCGCAAATTTTCAGGTCATTCGGACGTCGTTTGGTTAGGTTTTAGATCGGATGTGCAATTCGGAAAGTTTTAAGGAATTTAGGCATGAATTCGATGTGAATTATGGGTTTTGATGTTGTTAGACGTGTTTTTATGATTGGAATAAGTTCGTATCATGTTTTGGAGTATGTTGGTGGTTTTCGTTGGGGTCCCGGAAGCCTCGGGATGAATTCGGACCATCAAGCGGCATTTGGAACTTGGAAATTTCTGCAGAAAATGCAGCAGCAGTGCAGCGGACGTTAAGCCTACGCGTTCGCGTGGCAATGGCCGCGTTCGCGTAGGCATGGTAGGGCAAAGCATCGCGTTCGCGTCCCTTGAGTCACGATCGCGTAGAAGGGAAAGAGGAGGCACCGCGTTCGTGTCCTAGGTGTCGCGTACCGTAGAAGAAAAAAACGGGCGATTGGAAGATTGTTCTTCGCGAACGCGTGGGAGTCGTCGCGTTCGCGTTGAGGAAAGGAAATTGTGCTTCGCGGACGCGTGTGGAGCGTCGCGTTCGCGATAGGTAATTTTTGCAGGTCATCGCGAATGCGTGGGTTACTTCGCGTTCGCGTAGAAGAAGTTGAATTATTCATCGCGAACGCGTGAACAGTAACGCGAACGCGATGAGCAATGGGGTCTGGCAGTGAGCTTAAGTTCAGAACATAACACCCGCGACCCCCATACACAAAAATGCCATTTTTGAGCTCCAAGAGAGGATTTTGAAGGGGAAACGCTGGGATATCATCGGGAAATCATCGGGGGTAAGTTTCTTGACCTTAATTCGTTGGTTTATCATGAAATCCGTGATTATTTCACTGAAAATGGTGGATTAAAGGTGGGTTTGAGCCCTAGGCCTAAATGTTAGAAAATCTCCGATTTGAGTGGGCAAATGGAGTCCGATTTTTGGTAAATTTTATATGCCTAGACTCGTATTGAGATAAGGAACCCGAATATATATTTTTTCGTGATTTTTCGATAAGCGTACCGAAAGTCGGGTTTTGACAACATGTGGGTTTTGGTATATTTTGAGTTATTTTGATTGGGTAATGCCCAATTGGCCTATTTTGATGTGATTCTATTGATTTTTATCGGATACTACACTTGTGGAGGCCGACATTCGCGGCAAGAGGGTTATTTCTTAGCGGTTTTGTACCGGAATTGAGGTAAGTGGCTTGTCTAACTTCGTGTGGGGGACTTTCACCCCTAGGATATTATTGTGATACTTTAAATGCCTTGTACGCGAGGTGACGGGCGTGTACATGCGCTGGTTGTTGAACACATACTTTACTCAAAATGTTCAATGAGTGATATTCCTGTTTTAAGTTGTTAAATTCGATATTCCTACCCGGTAGTAGTTAGAAAAGCATGATTAGATAGAATCTAACTGTCTAGTTGCTTAATTGACTTACTTGAGTTTTTCTTGGTAATCGCTGGCGTTGTTCATCGGCGAAGTTATCGTTAAGCATATTATACTTCTCTCTGTGTATTCCTTTACATGCTATGGTTGTGGACTACGGGTTCGATTCCCGAGATCCGGAGATTATTGAAATATGGACTACGGGTTCAATTCCCGAGATCCTGAGATTATTGAAATATGGACTACGAGTTCAATTCCCGAGATCCTGAGATTATTGAAATATGGACTACGGGTTCGATTCCCGAGATCCTGAGATTATTGAAATATGGACTACGGGTTCAATTCCCGAGATCCCGAGATTATTGAAATGTGGACTACGGGTTCGATTCCCGAGATCCTGAGATTATTGAAATATGGACTACGGGTTTGATTCCCGAGATCCTGAGTTATTGGTAGGGACTACGGATTTGATTCCCGAGATCCTGAGTTATTGGTAGGGATCGCGGGTTCGATTCCCGGAGATCCTGAGTTATTGAGATATTATTGAGACATGGGCTGCGGGTTCGATTCCTGGAGACCCAGAGGTACTGAGAATGGGACTGTGGGTTCAATTCCCACAGGTCCTGGATTTGTTTTATTGAGTTGATTATTTGTTGTTAGCTTAATTGTAGACAGTTGCGGTAATCATCTTATGGTTGTTATTTCGAAAACTATTGTTATTATCATTTAAACTGTTTATTTTGTTATCATCATATTATTATTGTTTCTCAGTAGGGCCCTGACCTTCCTCGTCACTACTCCATCGAGGTTAGGCTTGGCACTTACTGAGTATCGCCATGGTGTACTCATGCTACTCTTCCGCACACTTTTGTTGTGCGGATCCAGGTACATCAGGACATGCCCATACTAGGTAATTCAGCAGTACATTTGGAGACCTCGAGGTATGATCTGCTACGTACTCGGATCCGGAGGCCCTCCTTCTATTTTCTAGTAGTACTAGTTGATATTTTTCTTCATTTCGTTGTTAGATACTCTTTACACATCGAGCCACAATTGTATTTTTCTTTTAGTCCGTGTTACCGTGGGGTTCCGGATCTTGGTAGTGTTTTATTTATTGTGTGACGGATGTATGTGCCAAGCGGCACGAATTACATATCTTTTATGCTATTTTTCCGTTGTTTCTTATTTAAGTGTTTATAACTTGTATATTCCGCAACGTGTTAGGCTTACCTAGTCGTGGGGACTGGGTGCCATCACGACATGTTCACAATTGGTGAACTA
>JASVEL010000016.1:0-200028 GCA_032618575.1 Nicotiana noctiflora | reverse complement strand
TCTGTGGCTGATATCGGTCTAGGCCAGTTCTTGACTACCTCAATCTTCTTTAGAGCAACCTGAATGCCTGCTGCCGTCACAATATGACCCAGGAATGTAACTGAACTTAGCCAAAATTCACATTTTGAAAATTTTCCATATAGTTGGCTATTTTTCAGAGTCTGTAGAGCCACTTTGAGATGCTGCGTATGCTCCTCCTTACTGCGGGAATATATTAATATGTCATCAATGAAGACTATTACAAATAAGTCTTAATAAGGCGGAACACCCGATTCATCAATTCCATAAAAGTTGTTGGGGCATTTGTCAACCCAAAAGATATGACCAGAAATTCATAATGTCCGTACCGAGTGCAGAATGTTGTCTTAGGGACATCAGATGCCCTAATCTTCAGCTGATGATCGCCAGATCTCAAGTCTATCTTCGAAAAGACCTTGACACCATGAAACTGATCAAATAAATCATCAATTCGTGGGAGTGGATATTTATTTTTGATAGTCACCTTGTTCAATTGCAGATAATCAATGCACATTCTCATCGAACCATCTTTCTTCTTTACAAATAATACCGGCGCACCCCACGACGAAACATTGGGTCTAATGAAACCCTTTTCAAGTAGACTGCTCCTTTAATTCTTTTAACTCTGGCGGATCCATGCAATATGGGGGAATAGAAATGGGCTGAGTGCCTGGAGCCAAGTCAATATAAAAATCAATATCCCTGTCGGGTGGCATACCCGGCAGGTTTGAAGGACACACTTTAGGAAATTCGTAGGCCATGGGCATACAGTCAATAGAAGGAACCTCAGCACTGGAATCACGGACATAGGCTAAATAAGTCAAACACCCTTTTTCAACCATACGCCGAGCCTTAACATAAGAAATAATATTGTGGCTAGTGTGACCAGAAATTCCTTTCCACTCTATACGAGGCAAATTTGATAGAGCTAAGGTCGTAGTCTTGGCATGGCAACCTAAAATAGCATGATATGGAGATAACCAGTCCATGCCTAATATAATATCGAAGTCCACCATATTTAGGAGTAACAAATCAGCACGGGTCTCAAGATCACTACAATACATGACCGATGAACTTGATTAAAATCAATAGAATCGCCTACTCGTGTAGACACATGAATAGGAACACCTAGTGGATCACTAGGATGAACCAAGTATGGTGAAATATTGGATGACACGTACGAATATGTAGACCCAAGGTCAAATAATGCCGACGCCTCTCTATCACAAACCCAAATAATACATGTAATAACGACATCGGAGGACTCAGCCTCTGGTCTAGCAGGAAGTGCATAACATCGGGGCTGGGCCCCACCAACCTGAGTAGTATCTCTAGGATGATCAGTTGTTGGCTGGTCTCTACCTCTATCGGTCTGGGCTCCACCTCTATGACCTCTACCTCCACCTATATGTCATCTACCCCTGCCTCTAGCTGGCTGGACAGGCTGTGGGAGAACTGGGGCCTGAACCATAGCATGAGAACCCTGCTACTAAGAGCTGTCAGAAGCTCGAGGGCAATACCTTGCAATGTGCCTAAGGTCGCCACACGTATAATAAGCCCTCGGCTACTGAGACTAATGGAGTGGTAGTGCGTTGATAGGATGCTGATCAGAATAGTGTGGCTGAGGATTACGACCACTAGAAGCATCGTGAGAAACCTGAAGAGCTGACTGATAAGGCCTAGGAGGATGGCCTCTACCATGAGAATCTCTACCTCCAGACGAGGTACCACTGAATCTGCCTGAATTACAGGGTCTCTTATCTAACCCATGACCTGCTCCCTGGGACAGAGCCATCTCGATCCAGCGGGCTGCATTGGCCGCCTCCTGAAAAGTAATTTCAGTCCCTGCTCCCATAGCCATCTACAGAATAATTGGCTGACTCAAGCCGTCAATAAATCTTCTCACCCTTTCCCTATCTGTGGGAAGTATGACAATGGCATGACGAGCTAGGTCAATGAACCTAGTCTCGTACTGTGTGACAGATATAGAACCCTGATGAAGACGCTCAAATTTCCTGTGCAAATACTCCCTCTAAGTTGCTGGAAGGAACTTTTCCAAGAACAATTCTTCAAATTGGCCCCAAGTCAAAGATGATGATCCCATTGGCCTAGATAGACAATAATCTCTCCACCAAGTCTTGGCAGATCAAGATAATCGAAAAGAGGCAAAATCAACTCTATTGGTCTCCATGATACCCATCGTACGGAGAACCTCGTGGCAACCATATAGGAAGTCCTGAGGATCCTCTAAAGGAGTGCCACTGTAGGTGGTAGTGAACAGCTTGGTAAACCTGTCCAATCTCCATAACGCGTCAGCAGACATCGATGCACCATCACTAGCCCGAGTCACTATGATAGGCTGAATTGTTTCAGCTGGCTGAATCACAGGAACCTGAGCCTGGGGAATTACTGGCTCCGGAGTGTAGCAGGAGTCTGATTGCCTCCTCCAGCCTGAGAAGTGGCTGGTGCTACTGACAGTAAACATGCTTTGGTGATGTTGTTCATAAAACTTGTTATCCGGACTAGAGCATCCTGAAGATCCAGGGTAAACATAACCCCTCTGGGGACCTGAGTTGGGCCCACTGGAACTGGTGGGGCTGGAACCTCCTCCTCGATGTGAACCTGAGGTTCTGCCACTTGTGCTGCTACTCAAAACTGAGCTCTGCCCCTACCTCGGCCTCTAGGACGGCCTTGACCTCGGTCTTTGCCCCTAGCGGGAGCTGCTGGGGCCTCGGGCTGCTGGTCAGTGGATGAAGAAGTGTGTGTTCTTGCCATCTGCAGAAGAACAGAGTAGAAATTGAATTAGCATTTGAAGGACCAAAGTCGAACGACCGGAAAGAATAAATGGAAAATTTTCCTAACTCTGTAGTCTCTGGGAGATAAATACAGACGTCTCCATACCAATCCATCAGACCCTACTAAGGCTGCTCATGAGTTGTGAGACCTGTGCAACCTAGAGCTCTGATACCAACTTGTCACAACCCGAATTTCCCACCATCGGGAGTCATGATGGCGCCTACTAGTGGAAGCTAGGCAAGCCAACTCTTACTTACATTTCCACTGGTTACAACTCTTTTTTTAAAACATTAAATAAAATTATGCAATTACAGTGGAATAAACAAATTTAGCGGAAGACATAGCAAATTTTACTAGATACGATACAGAAAAACCCAAACATGATACATTACCCAAGACTGGTGTCATAATACTCATGAACATTTAAGGATAATACACATAACCGTCTGAAATAATTATAAACTATTTATCTCGAATACAGAACAGACTAAAAAGTAAATATAGAGGAGACAACGGGTCCTGCGGATGCCTGCAAGGCTACCTCGAAGTCTCGGTGGTTGAGATACCCACAATCGTGCTACTACCAGTGCTGCTGTCCGTAACCTATATCTGCGCAAAAAGAGCACAGCGTGTAGTATCAGCACAACCGACCCCATGTGCTGGTAAGTGTCTGGCCTATCCCGGCGAAGTAGTGACGAGGCTAGGACCAGACACCCACATAAACCTGTACAGTTGAAATATATACATATACAACAGCAGGAAACATTATCGAACCTTTATAAGGAAAGAACATGCTCTGAAATAACAACCAGTAATATATAATATCATAAATAATCTAAACAGTAGAACAAAACTTACTTTCATGTCTCAATTCATTTTCATTTCGTATTTTGTGGTAGGCGTACCACTCCCTCCCAGATTTAATAATAGGCTACTGGCAGCTATGGACAATGCCAACAATCATATAACTTTATGGTCGGCATGCCACATGATCCTATTTTCTTATTATATAAGTGGTCGGCGTTCCATACGCTCCGATTTCTTTATTATGTAAGTGGTCGGCGTGCCACACGATCCCAATTCTTTAATATATAAGTGGTCGGCATGCTACATTATCCCAATTCTTTAATATATATTACCGGCATTGAAGCAATAATCTCTTATCAACAATATGCATATAAATATATCACCGGTATTAAACCAGTAATCTTCAATTTCAACAATATTTATATTACCGGTGTAAAACTAATAATTCTGTAATTCAATGACATTTATATTACCGATATAAAACTAATAAATAATAAATAATCAAGAATATATGTATGTTACCGATGTGGCACCAATAATCTTTAATCAAAAATTTATATATTACCGGTATGAAACCAATAATAATTTCTTTCATATAATCATATTAGATTAATAGGAATTTAATCCATTTAAGACCCACGGTCATGCTCGACCCTCAATGTATAGATACTCGTCACCATGCCTATACATCAGACTCCATTCATAACAATTCGCACAAAAATCAATTCGTATTCCCTCAAGCTAGGATAGAACAAACACTTACCTCGAAAGTTTACGATCAATTCAATCTGTAGTAATGCCTTTTCCTTTCGAATTTGGCTCCAATTCAATCGTATATATACAAAATTGATTTAGTATCATCAATACTACTTAACAAACTAATTCAAATGACTAAATACAATTTTTACAACATTCTGCCCAGAATAGTGAAAATCGACCCCTGGCCCACATGATTGAAACATGAGGTTCGAACCAAAATAAATTCACCCAATCATCCACGAGTTCAAATATGTAATTTGTTCGTAAGTTTGACCCCAACACGAGGTCTAGATCGCAACTTCTTTGAAAACCCTAACTACAGTCATTTCTCTAAATTTTCTACTCATTTACACATGTTTAGGCCTAGGAATTTAAATAATATTGATGAAATATAAAGAAAACGAGTTAAGAATCACTTACCCAATAAGTTTGATGAAAATCGCCTAAGAATCGCCAAGAAATGGTGTTGGAAATAGAGAGTTTGTAAAATGGGATAAAAATCCCGATTCTGTTATGTTTTGGGATTATATCCACTGGGATGAAAATCGTGTAAACAGGGTTGCGATCGCGGAGGGTAAATGCTCAAGTCTACGCGATCGCGTGGACAGTGTTGCGATCGCGTAGAAGGAATTCGCTGGGTGGTCCGTTTGCACTATGCGATCGCGTGGAATTGCTTGCGATCGCGGAGAGCAAGGTCGGGAAGCTACACGATTGCATGAAATGGGATGCGGTTGTGTTAAATAAATGGCCAACGCAGTGCGATCGCGTGAACGTCACGTAGAGAAAAATCTCTGTGTCCAAACTGCAGAAAATATGCCTATTTTCTTAAGTCCAAAAACATCTTATTACCTATCCGAAACTCACCCGAGCCCTCAGGAATCCAAACCAAATATGTATAGTGACTCAAAAATATCATACGAACATGCTCGAGTGATCAAATCGCCAAAATAACATCAAAATCAATGAATTGAGCCTTAAAACTCAAGAATTCTTTCAAAATTTCATAACTTCCAAATTTTCCAATTTAAGGCCAAAACATGTCAAACGATGTCCATTTTCAACCAAACTTTATAGGAAGCGCTTAACCAACATATGTGACCTGTACCGGGTGTCGGAACAAAAATATGAGCCCGATACCATTACGTTTTACTCAAATTTAAGTTTCATTTTCCTTAAACATTTTCAGAAAACAATTTAACAGAAAAATTCTTTTACTAGGGTTCTAAACCTCGGATTTGATTCCGGGCATACGCCCAAGTTCCATATTTTTCTATGGATTTTCTGAGACCATTAAATCACGGGTCCGGGTCCATTTACCAAAAATTTTGACCAAAGTCAACCATATCAATATTAATATCAAAATTCTTCAAATGTTTTAACATATTTCATATATTTCGACATAAAAAATTTTCGACTTCGCACCCGGACAGTGCACACAAATCGAGGCAACTATAAATGAGGTTTTTAAGGCCTTAGAAGCTCGAAATGATTGTGAAAACAAGTGATGAACCTTTGGGTCGTCACGAGACATTAGTTGGGTTATTAATAAGACTACTAGGTGTATCATCTAAATCTGGTTGGGTTTCATCTACATCCTCATTTTCCTTATCATTTTCTAAGATAGTTTCATTAGGACAAAGAGCATTCATAACTTATTTATTTAATCTTTGACCTGTGCAACATCATGGAAAAAATCACTATCCGAAAATTGAAAATAAGGGTTATCACAATCAAGAATAATAGGAGCAATATGAAGGGTAATGTAACGACCCGACTTATCGTTACAGGATTTATCACCCCGTTTTATTCATTTAACACTTCAATATGCTTATTTATATATGTTTGGAAAGTTAGAAGTAAATCAGAAGGAATTTAGATAGAAATGAGGTCATATGCCTCTTTATGAACATGATAGTTTGGAAAAAGTCAACCGAATGTTGACCGGTGAGTTAGATACCTCGGAATTGAATTCTGATGATTCGCCTAGTTTCGGTGGATCATTTATGACTTAGGAGATCAATCGGAATCGAATTCGGAGGTCCGGTGTAGTTTTTGGCTTGAATTGGCTAAGGTTCAATTTTGGCGAAAACCAAACGGTAGGTGAGATTTTGATTCGGGGGTCGAAATGGAATTCCGATAATTTCTGTATCTTCGTTATGTGATTTTGGATGTGTCTGTAAACTTTCAGGTCATTCGGACGTCGTTTGGTCAGGTTTTGGATTGAATGTTAGTTTCGGACGTTTTGAAGAAACTTAGGCTTGAATCCGTGTGAAAATGGTGATTTTGTTGTTTAGGATGGTATTTTTATGATTGGAACAAGTCTGTATCGTGTTATGGAGTATGTTGGTGGTTTTCGTTGGGGTCCCGATGGCCTCGGGATGAATTTGGACCATCATCCGGGCATTTGGAACTTGGAGAAAACTGCATAAAATTGCAGGTTTGTGCAGCAGGAATTAAGCCTTCGCGTTCGCGTGGCCCAGGTCGCGTTCGCGATGGCTAGGCTGGCTAAGGCATCGCGTTCGCGATCAGGCCGTCGCGTTTGCGTAGGCCAAGTTTGGTTGAGCTTCGCGTTCGCGTCCCTGGAGGTCGCGTTCGCGTAGGAGCAAGATGGAGACCATTACGTTCGCGTGAAGGGGAGACGCATTCGCGTAGAAGAAATATGGGCGGCTGGGAATTTGTTGTTCACAAACGTGTGGGAGGCGTCGCGTTAGCAAAGAGTAAACTGGAGCTGGGCATCGCGAACGCGTAGAGAAAAATTGCCTGGCAGTGAATTAATTTCCAGAACAGACCAGTCGCGGGTTCATTCACAAAAGACACAAATTTTGAGCCCTAGAGAGAGAAACCCATGGGAAAATGCTGGGAATTCATCGAGTTTTCATCGGAGGTAAGTTTCTTGACTCAAAAACGCAATTTTATGGTAGAATTAACATAAATCTTCATGAATTTGGGTAGAAACTGTGAAGAATTATGGCCTAGGTATTGAAAACGAAAATTTGACTTTTGAAAGGCCATTTGAACTCTAATTTTGAAAAATTTTATATGTACAGACTCGTGGTGAGACGAGGATCGTGTTGGTACTAATTTCTAAATTTTTAGCAGCAGGCCCGGGGTCGGGTTTTACCAACTTAGTGCATTTATGCGTATTTCGTGTAAATTGAATTGGGTTATGTTTCTTTGACCCGTAAATGACATAATTGTTGTGGTTTGACTAGATTCTATGCACGAGGCAGTGAATTCCAAAGGAAAAGGCATTGCGGACGAGTCTACGACCGGCTAGTGGTGAGTAGTTTGTGTATATGGTAGCCTGAGGGTTCGAAACCCCGGCTTAGTACATTGTGACACTAGTAGGGCATGGGTCGCACCCCGTGGCAGGTGTGAGATTGATTATGACTGGGGATTGAGACTTAGTCCATCTCGAATGAGTATAATATGATAATTGTGGTTGAAACATACTGTGTTTGATATAATTATGGGTTGTAAGCCGTGTTTGGGGTCTTGTGCCGACCTCTGGTATCCCTAGTGTGACGACCCGGCCCGTCGTCACGAGAATTACCACCCCGTTATGTTGTAAATACATGTTTTATGGTTTTATATCAGTGTTAGAGTCTATCGGGTGAGTTAGGAGTGATTGGGATTGGAAATGAGGCATATAGCCTTTGTGAAGGAAACTTGAATAAAGAAAGTCAACCCGGAGTTGACTATTTGGTTAGAGGGCTCGGAATCGAATTCTAATGATTCGGTTAGTTCCGGGAGGTGATTTGTGACTTAGGGGAGCGATCGGAATTGAATTTGGAGGCCGGTGTAGAAATAGGCTTGAATTGGCTAAGGTTGAATTTTGGCGAAATCCGAACGGTAGGTGAGATTTTGATCCGGGGGTCGGAATGGAATTCCGACAGTTGCTGTAGCTCCGTTAGGTGATTTTGGATGTGCCTGCAAAATTTCAGGTCATTCGGACGTCGTTTGGTCGGGTTTTTGATTGAATGTGTAATTCGGAATGTTTTAAGGAATTTAGGCTTGAAATTGATATTAATTATGGGTTTTGGTGTTATTAGACGTGTTTTGAGGATTGGAGCAAGTTCGAATAAGGTGTTAAGATGTGTTGGTGTGTTTGGATGAGGTCCCGGGGGCCTCGGGGTGTTTTCGGATGGTTAAACGAAAGAAAATCATGGAAGTTGCAGGTTGAAGAGTTCTGGTTCTGTCATTTTCGCCCCTGCGGAAATGTGGGCGCGGAGGCGAGTCCGCAAAATCGGACTGAGGAGCGCAGGAGCGCTTTCATCGCCGAAGCGGAACATTTTCCGCCGAGCGGCATCGCTAGTGCGAGCCGGTGATCGCGAAGCGGATGAGAAGAAAATGGGAAGGTCCGCGAGCGGACACTTGACCGCGCTGGGCGAGTCCGCGAGGAGCGGACTGGTGCGCAGAGGCGGATGTTTTCGCAGAAGCGGAAGTGTCTTCGCAGAAGCGGGTGCGCTTAAGCGGCCCTTTTGCTCGCAGAAGCGGAAATGGCCGGCCAGGCCTGGAACCGCTGAAGCGACCCTTTGGTCGCGGATACGGGCTCGTAGGAGCGGAAAATATTCTGCAGAAGCGAAAATCGCTGTAAGTAAGTGTATCAGAAGTTAGAAAAATTTCAGAACATTTCACACATTTGGGTCTCGGCTTTAGAGGCGATTTGGGCGATTTTGAAGAGAAATTCAAGGGAAATCATCGGGTAATCAACTATGGACTTAAACTATGATTAGTATTGATAATATTATGCAATTATATCATGAAAATGGAGGAATTTGGGGTAATTTATGGAGGATTTAGCCCTAGGCTTGAACTTTAGAAAATCAAGGTTTTGAATGGGCAAATGGAGTCCGAATTTGGTAAAATTGATATGCTTAGACTCGTATTGAGATGAGGGTTCCAAATATGTGACTTTCGTGATTTTTCGATAAGCGTACCAAAAGTCGGGTTTTGACAACTTTGGGAATTTTGATGTAAATTGAGTTGTATTGATTGGGTGTAGTCCCATTGGCCTAATTTGTTGTATTTCTACTGTATTGGATCGGATTCTACGCGTGCGGAGCTTGATTATCGTGGCAAGGGCATTGCGGAATAGTCGTCGTGCTGTATTGAGGTGAGTAATATATGTGGGTGATGACCAGCGGGTTCGAAACCCCGGTATACCACTTTGTGACGCTGTATAGCGGCGAGACACGCACACTCTTGAGAGTGCGGGGTCGATCATGAACTGGAGACTATATATTAGTCCGACCTATTGATATTGTATTATTGGCTATTCTCGAGCCGTCGAACCTCCTTCTCGGATGGTTGCATATATATATATATATATTGTGATAATGGCCACTCTTGAGCGAGGAACCCCCTTCTTGGGCGGTTGAGTATACATGTGGGCCGTGAGCCAGTTATTGGATCCCGCGAGGATCGTTATCATTGTCTTATCATATAGACATGCTAGTTTACTACTAGTCCGCAGCTATTTCTGTTATTATGCTAATTCCAATCTCTGGAACTTGATATTACTGTTTTCCAACTGAAAAATGAAAGAAAGAGTTTTCAAAAACTACTTTTGAGCCTGCGAGGCTGTATCTGCATATTAGTCGACTAGTAGTGGATCGGGTTGCGCGCCGCAGCGAGATATATGTTGGATCGGAATGCACGCTGCAGGAATATCTCTATGAGATGTGCTTGGGCTGTAGGAGCCCCTCCGGAGTCTGAACCCCCACAGTGAGCACGGGTACCCAAAATTGGAGTCGGGCTACGCGCCGTAGCGGTCATATCATGCATTGCATTGCATTTAGCTACATCTGCTAGTTGTTATGCTATTTATTGGTATTTTGTTGGTACAGGTACGGTGAATATTGATTCTATGACAGGGTAGCTGATTATAGCTTTACATAGTGCTTTATTGCGGATTTCTTATCTGCGCTGTCTTACCCTTGTTTATTACCACTGAGTCCGGCAGTACTCATTTTACTCCCTGCACCTTGTGTGCAGATCCAGGTACCTCTCAGCAGTGATCCAGTAGCTGTGCGAGGCGACGTTTGTGGATATTCGAGGTAGCTGCAGAGTCCGCAGGACCCGATATTCCTTCTTACTGTCTTGATTTTTGCATTGACTTTTCTTTCCGCACTTGGTATCTTGTAAACCTTTATACACTCATGTTCAGTAGAGGCTCATGACTCTTGACCCTTCGGTCTATGGGAGTTAGTATATTTTGGGACTTGGTTTCCCCGTTGTTGGTATAAGTATTACTATTGTTTCATATATTAATATGCTTAAATGGGCTAAAGAGAGCTTCTAGCTCCGTTGTTTATATTGATTGGTCAGGCTGGCTTAGCAATGTGTTGGGCGCCATCACGACCGGATTTGGGGTCGTGACAAGTTGGTATCAGAGCCTAGGTTTACTAGGCCTCATGAGTCTTGAGCCGGTTAGTAGAGTCTTGTGGACCGGTACGGGGACGCCTGTACTTATCCTCGGGAGGCTGCGAACCTTTAGGAAAACTTCACTTTTCTTGAACTCTGTCGTGCGATCTTGTTGTTCTGAGAACTGAACTTCTATATTCTATTCTCTCGCAGGATGGCGAGAACGCGAGCATCAGGACGAGGTGGACGACCTCCATTGCCACCTGTTAGAGGCCGTGGGCGCGGTCTTACTAGAGGTAGAGGTAGGGCGGCTGTGGCAGTGCCAGCTGACCCGCCTGTTGTACCAGTCCAGGAGCAGCCCCCAGTGGTTGATGCTCCAGCGGTCCCAGTTCAGGGCCGGCCTATATCTATTGCTATTCCTGGTCTTCAGGAGACTCTTGCTCAGATATTATCAGTGTGTTCCGGTTTGGCTCAGGTAGTTTTAGCTACCGCTACTATAGCGACATCTCAGTCAGGGGGTGGTCAGCAGACCCCTGCAGCTCGCACACCTGACCCGGTTGTTCGGGGACTTCAGACGCCAGAGGCGGTCCCCGCTCAGGTGGTTGCACCGGTTATTCCTCCAGCTGCACCAGCTCCAGCTCCAGAGCATATGGTTCAGGTTATGCCCGATGACGAGCAGCGTCATCTTGAGAGATTTGGTAGACTTCAGCCACCCCATTTCAGTGGCGTTGAGGGCGAGGATGCCCAGGGTTTCTTGGATAAGTGTCAGAAGATGCTGCGTACGGCTGGTATTCTTGAGTCCGGCGGAGTTTCATTTACTACATTTCAGTTTACTGGTCCCGCATTTGATTGGTGGGAGGAGTTTGAGAGGCGTAGGCCTGCAAGAGCAGCACCTCTCACATGGCAGCAGTTCTCTACTCTCTTTCTAGAGAAATATGTACCTCAGTCTCGTCGCGAGGAGCTACGTCGCCAGTTCGAGTGGTTGATTCAGGGCGACATGTCTGTGACCCAGTATGAGCTTAGATTCACTCGGTTGGCTAGGCATGCCACATGGATGATCCCCACTGATAGGGAGAGGATCAGGAGGTTCATTGATGGCCTCAGCTACTCTATCCGTATTCTTATGACCAGCGAGCGAGTTCTGTCATCATCGTTTGAGCGGGTTGCTGATATGGCACGCTCCGTTGAGGCGGATCGTCGCCGAGAGAGAGAGGAGCGGGAGGCCAAGAGGCCTCGTGGTTATGGTTGTTTTAGTGGTGCTCCATCTAGAGGGCATTCCCGGCGGAGCAGAGGTCGCTCGTCTGGACCTTCTCGTTCGGGCCGCCCAGAGCAGAGCGGAGGTTGCTTATGGTCGTGGTCGACGGGGGTTTCGAGCGAGGGTCGGTCATCGGCTTGGTGCCCTCCCAGCCCCGAGTGCAACACCTACTTCTCCGGCACCAGGTGCATGTTATGAGTGTGGTGAGTTTGGCCACGTGAGGAGACATTGCCCTCGACTACGTAGGGGCGGGACTCAGCAGAGGTATCAGCCCTCCTCTTCAGCACCATCTCAATCTAGTAGAGGTGGAGGTCAGTCTTCTCGTGGTCGCCCCAGAGGTGAAAAGAGATCTGGTGGAGGCCAGGCACGATTTTATGCACTTCCTGACAGGTGTGATGCAGTTGCCTCCGATACAGTGATTACAGGTATCATTTCTGTCTGTCACATAGATGCCTCTGTTCTATTTGATCCAGGGTCCACATATTCATACGTGTCCTCTTATTTTGCACATCATTTGGGTGCGAATCGTGGTAGTATTGATTTACCTGTTAATATATCCACCCCCGTGGGTGATACGATTGTTACGGATCATGTCTATAGATCCTGTGTTATATCTATTGGGGGTCTGGAGACCCAGGCAGATTTGTTATTGTTCGGGATGGTGGACTTTGATGTTATATTGGGTATGGACTGGTTGTCTCCGTACCATGCTATATTGGATTGTCATGCTAAGACAATTACGTTGGCCATTCCTGGTATTTCTCAGATTGAGTGGCGGGGTTCGACCGATTTCGTCCCTAGCCGTGTTATTTCGTTCCTAAAAGCTGAGAAGATGGTTGAAAAAGGGTGTTTATCGTACTTAGCTTTTGTGAGAGATGTGGGAGCTGAGTCTCCTAGCATTGATTCTGTACCTGTTGTGAGGGACTTCCCAGATGTATTTCCCTCAGACCTGCCGGGCATGCCGCCGGACGGGGATATTGATTTTGGCATTGACTTGGTGCCGGGCACTCAGCCCATATCCATTCCTCTTTATCGGATGGCACCAGCTGAGTTGAAAGAACTAAAAGAGCAGCTTCAAGAACTTCTAGATAAGGGTTTCATCCGTCCTAGTGTGTCCCCGTGGGGTGTGCCGGTATTATTTGTTAAAAAGAAAGATGGTTCCATGCGAATGTGTATTGATTATAGGCAATTGAACAAAGTGATAGTGAAGAACAAGTACCCTCTACCGCGCATAGATGATTTGTTTGATCAGTTACAGGGTGCAAGGGTGTTTTCTAAGATCGATCTTCGTTCAGGCTATCATCAGCTGAAGATCAGGGACTCGGATATTATGAAGACTGCATTCGGGACCCGATATGGTCATTATGAGTTTCTTGTGATGTCGTTTGGGCTGACCAACGCCCCAGCAGCATTTATGCATCTGATGAACAGTGTGTTCGGGCCTTATTTGGATTCATTTGTGATTGTGTTCATTGATGACATTCTAGTCTACTCCCGTAGTCGGGAGGAGCATGCTCAGCATTTGAGTATTGTGTTGCAGAGATTGAGGGAGGAGAAGCTATATGCTAAATTCTCCAAGTGCGAGTTTTGGCTCGAGTCCGTAGCATTTCTGGGACATGTGGTGTCTCGTGATGGTATTCAGGTTGATCAGAAAAAGATAGAGGCGGTGCAGAGTTGGCCTAGACCGTCCTCAGCTACAGAGATCGGGAGTTTTCTTGGTTTGGCGGGATATTATCGCCGGTTTGTTCAGGGATTTTCATCCATTGCTTCTTCATTGACTAAATTGACCCAAAAGGGTGCACCATTCGTGTGGTCGGATGAGTGCGAGGAGAGCTTTCAAAAGCTCAAGACAGCTTTGACCACAGCTCCAGTGTTAGCATTGCCATCAGCTTCAGGTTCATATACCGTTTATTGTGATACCTCGAGAGTGGGGATATGTTGTGTGTTGATGCAGGAAGGAAAGGTAATTGCTTATGCTTCTCGGCAGTTGAAGCCGCATGAGAGGAACTATCCTGTTCATGACTTGGAGCTAGCCGCCATTGTTCATGCCTTGAAGATTTGGAGGCACTATTTGTACGGTGTGTCTTGTGAGGTGTATACCGACCATCGTAGTCTCCGGCACTTGTTCAAACAGAAAGACCTTAATTTGAGACAGCGGAGATGGCTTGAGTTGCTGAAGGATTATGACATTACTATATTATATCATTCGGGGAAGGCCAATGTGGTGGCCGATGCTTTGAGCCGGAAGGCGGTCGGTATGGGGAGCTTGGCATATATTCCAGCTGACGAGAGGCCATTTGCTTATGACGTTCAGGTGCTAGCCAATCGGCTAGTGAGGTTAGATATTTCGGAGCCCAGCAGGGTATTGGCTTGTGTTGTATCTCGGTCATCTCTATATGATCGTATTCGTGAGCACTAGTATGATGATCCGCATTTGGCTGTCCTGAGGGACAGAGTTCAGCATGATGATGCTAGAGATGTCACCATTGATAGTGACGGCGTATTGAGGATGCAGGGCCGGATATGTGTGCCCAATGTTGATGGCCTTCGTGAGTTGATTATGGAAGAGGCCCATAGCTCGCGGTATTCTATCCATCGAGGAGCCGCTAAGATGTATCAAGATTTGAAACAACACTATTGGTGGAGAAAGATGAAAATGGACATTTTCAGACATGTAGCACGGTGCCTCAACTGTCAGCAGGTTAAGTACGAGCATCAGAGGCCCGGTGGTGTATTTCAGCGCATTGTTATTCCTGAGTGGAAATGGGAGGGGATCACTATGGACTTTGTTACTGGACTCCCTCGGACGGCGAGGAAGTTTGATTCTGTGTGGGTGATTGTGGATAGACTGACCAAGTCAACTCACTTCATTCCGGTTAGTACTACCTACTCATCGGAGCGGTTGGCAGCGATCTTTATTCGAGAGATTGTTCGGTTGCATGGAGTTCCAGTGTCTATCATATCCGACAGGGGTACTCAGTTCACTTCTCAGTTTTGGAGAGCATTTCGGCGAGAGATGGGTACACGGGTTGAGTTGAGTACAACATTTCACCCCAGACATATGGGCAGTCTGAGCGCACTATTCAGATCTTGGAGGATATGTTGCGAGCTTGTGTGATTGATTTTCGTGGTTTGTGGGATGAGTTCCTACCACTTGCTGAGTTTGCCTACAACAACAGTTATCAGTCGAGTATTCAGATGGCCCCGTATGAGGCATTGTATGGCGGGCGGTGTAGATCCCCCGTGGGATGGTTTGAGCCTGGTGAGGTTAGATTGATAGGGACTGAGTTAGTCCGGGATGCTCTGGATAGAGCAAAGTTGATCCAGGAGAGGCTTCGTACAGCACAGTCTCGTCAGAAGAGTTATGCGGACCGTAGAGTTCGAGAGTTGTCTTTCATGGTTGGTGACGGAGTATTGTTGAAGATTTCACCTATGAAGGGTGTCATGAGGTTTGGGAAGAAAGGAAAGTTGAGTCCCGGGTACATTGGTCCTTTTGAGATACTTAGGAAAGTTGGAGAGGTGGCATATGAGTTGGCCTTGCCGCCCAGCTTATCTAGCGTTCATCCAGTATTCCATGTGTCTATGCTCCGGAAGTACATTGGAGATCCGTCTCATGTATTAGATTTCAGTACCATTCAGCTTGATGGTGATCTATCCTATGATGTGGAGCCTATTGCCATTTTGGGACGGCGGGTGAGAAAATTGAGGTCTAAGGAGATTGCATCAGTTAAGGTTCAGTGGAGAGGTCGACCCGTGGAGGAGGCCACTTGGGAGATCGAGCGGGAGGTCATTCAGCTATTGGGTTGTTTCTGGTACAACTCTGAGTCCGCTCGAGGACGAGCGTTTGTTTAAGTTGGGGAGAATGTGACGACCCGGCCCGTCGTCACGGGAATTACCACCCCGTTATTTTGTAAATACATGTTTTATGATTTTATATCGGTGTTAGAGTCTATCGGGTGAGTTAGGAGTGATTGGGATTGGAAATGAGGCATATAGCCTTTGTGAAGGAAACTTGAATAAAGAAAGTCAACCCAAAGTTGACTATTTGGTTAGAGGGCTCGGAATCGGATTCTGATGATTCGGTTAGTTCCGGGAGGTGATTTGTAACTTAGGGGAGCGATCGGAATTGAATTTGGATGCCCGGTGTAGAAATAGGCTTGAATTGGCTAAGGTTGAATTTCTGTAGCTCCGTTAGGTGATTTTGGATGTGCCTGCAAAATTTCTGGTCATTCGGACGTCGTTTGGTCGGGTTTTTGATTGAATGTGTAATTCGGAATGTTTTAAGGAATTTAGGCTTGAAATTGATATGAATTATGGGTTTTGGTGTTATTAGACGTGTTTTGAGGATTGGAGCAAGTTCGAATAAGGTGTTAAGATGTGTTGGTGTGTTTGGATGAGGTCCCGGGGGCCTCGGGGTGTTTTCGGATGGTTAAACGGAAGAAAATCATGGAAATTGCAGGTTGAAGAGTTCTGGTTCTGTCATTTTCGCCCCTGCGGAAATGTGGGCGCGGAGGCGAGTCCGCAGGAGCGGACTGAGGAGCGCAGGAGCGCTTGGCATCGCAGAAGCGGAATCCTTTCCGCTGAAGCGGCGTCGCTGGTGCGAGTCAGTGATCGCAGAAGCGGACGAGAAGAAAATGGGAAGGTCCGCAGAAGTGGATTCTTGACCGCCTGGGCGAGTCCGCAGGAGCGGACTTTGGTGCGCAGAAGCGGATGTCTTCGCAGAAGCGGAGGTTTAATCGCGGAAGCGGACGCGCATAAGCGGTCCTTTTCTCGCAGAAGCGGAATTGGCCGGCTAGGCCTGGAATCGCTGAAGCGACCCTTTGGTCGCGGATACGGACTCGTAGGAGCGGAAATTTTTCCGCAGAAGCGAAAATCGCTGTAAGTTAAGTGTATCATAAGTTAGAAAAATTTCAGAACATTTTACACATTTGGGTCTCGGCTTTAGAGGCGATTTGGGCGATTTTGAAGAGAAATTCAAGGGAAATCATCAGGTAATCAACTATGGACTTAAACTATGATTAGTATTGATAATATTATGCAATTATATCATGAAAATGGAGGAATTTGGGGTAATTTATGGAGGATTTAGCACTAGGCTTGAACTTTAGAAAATCAAGGTTTTGAATGGGCAAATGGAGTCCGAATTTGGTAAAATTGATATGCTTAGACTCGTATTGAGATGAGGGTTCCGAATATGTGACTTTCGTGATTTTTCGATAAGCGTACCGAAAGTCGGGTTTTGACAACTTTGGGAATTTTGATGTAAATTGAGTTGTATTGATTGGGTGTAGTCCCATTGGCCTAATTTGTTGTATTTCTACTGTATTGGATCAGATTCTACGCGTGCGGAGCTTGATTCTCGTGGCAAGGGCATTGCGGAATAGTCGTCGCGCCGTATTGAGGTGAGTAATAGATGTGGGTGATGACCAGCGGGTTCGAAACCCCGGTATACCACTTTGTGATGCTGTATAGCGGCGAGACACGCACGCTCTTGAGAGTGCGGGGTCGATCATGAACTGGAGACTATATATTAGTCCGACCTGTTGATACTGTATTATTGGCTATTCTCGAGCCGTCGAACCTCCTTCTCGGATGGTTGCATATATATATATTGTGATAATGCCCACTCTTGAGCCGAGGAACCCCCTTCTTGGGCGGTTGAGTATACATGTGGGCCGTGAGCCAGTTATTGGATCCCGCGAGGATCGTTATCATTGTCTTATCATATAGACATGCTAGTTTACTACTAGTCCGCAGCTATTTTTGTTATTATACTAATTCCAATCTCTGGAACTTGATATTACTGTTTTCCAACTGAAAAATGATAAAGAGTTTTCAAAAACTATTTTTGAGCCTGCGAGGCTGTATCTGCATATTAGCTGACTAGTAGTGGATCGGGCTGCGCGCCGCAGCGAGATATATGTTGGATCGGACTGCACACCGCAGGAATATCTCTATGAGATGTGCTTGGGCTATAGGAGCCCTTCCGGAGTCTGAACCCCCACAGTGAGCACGGGTACCCAAAATTGGAGTCGGGCTACGCGCCGTAGCGGTCATATCATGCATTGCATTGCATTTAGCTACATCTGCTAGCTGTTATGCTATTTATTGGTATTTTGTTGGTACAGGTACAATGAATATTGATTCTATGACAGGGTAGCTGATTATAGATTTACATAGTGCTTTATTGTGGATTTCTTATCTGCGCTGTCTTACCCTTGTTTATTACCACTGAGTCTGGCAGTACTCATTTTACTCCCTGCACCTTGTGTGCAGATCCAGGTACCTCTCAGCAGTGATCCAGTAGCTGTGCGAGGCGACGTTTGTGGATATTCGAGGTAGGTGCAGAGTCCGCAGGACCCGATATTCCTTCTTATTGTCTTGATTTTTGTATTGACTTTTCTTTCCGCACTTGGTATCTTGTAAACCTTTATACACTCATGTTCAGTAGAGGCTCATGACTCTTGACCCTTCGGTCTATGGGAGTTAGTATATTTTGGGACTTGGTTTCCCCGTTGTTGGTATAAGTATTACTATTGTTTCATATATTAATATGCTTAAATGGGCTAAAGAGAGCTTCTAGCTCCGCTGTTTATATTGATTGGTCAGGCTGGCTTAGCAATGTGCTGGGCGCCATCACGACCAGATTTGGGGTCGTGACACCTAGAGGATAGTTAATATATGTGATAGCTATACTTGCTTAATCATTGATCTTAGTCCTCGTTTGAAATCACAGTATTGAAATGCTAAGTCACGTGTTTTGGGAAAATTAAATAAAAGTTAAAAGTATTTTCATAATTATGAACTGGAACCTGGAAATAAATAATTTGAGTTGTTGTGTGACTTATATGTTTGTTGTGGACTGAGGATGGATCGGGCTGCACGCCGCAGCGGTTGATATGAGGATAGGGCTGCAGGCCGCAGCTGTATTGCGCTTGGGTTGTAGGAGCCCCTCCGGAGTCTTTACACACCCCCAGTGAGCGTCGTCGACATTAAATGGATCGGGCTACACGCCGTAGGTGTTATGTGCATTGCATTGCATCTTTATCTGTTGAATTATCTTTGATAATTGTATTGTACTGTTGTTGCTAGTTCGTATGAGGATCGGACTGTAGTTTAACTTCATTTTGTGGTATTCTGTGGATTTCTTGCTTTCAGCTACTTGTATATATTTATTACTCACGGTGTACTTAGTACTCACCCCTACTCCCTGCACCTTTGTGTGCAGATTCAGGTACTCAGAAGAAGTAGACGAGCATTTCCAGCTTTTACAGAGTCATATCGAGTTGCTGAGGTAGCTACCGACGTTCGCAGAACCTAGCATCTCATTCTCTTTTCAGTTATTACTTTATGTTCAGATTTGAGTATTTCATACAGTATTCTCTATCACTATTCGGTTTTGTCTAGAGGCTCTAGACTTGTGACTCCAGATCTTTGGGAGTGTTAGTTGTTTTCGCACTTCTCAGTATTTTGCTCGTATTATTATTACTGGAGTTTCTTTGGCTCATATATTCTTCTTGAGTTGTCCTTTTGGGACTGATATTATCTGTTAAAAATAATTGTTGGTCTGGCTGGCCTAGCTTGATTGTTAGGCTCCATCACGACCGAATTTGGGTCATGATAGGTAACAGGTCTATGTCGGGGAGCCAGGGAAGGGTATTAGGTTGGCGACTACTTTCACGCATTTTAGCTTTTCCCTTACAACAAAATCTTTTTTTCAAAGAAAATTCCTTATTAATTACAATTATGAAAACTAAAACACACAAAAATATTTTCTTAAAACTTAAGAGTTGGAACGAGTTTACGAAATTGCCGAACAACTTAGTCAAGACCCAAAAATCCCTCCAAAGAAGTCGTGATAGAACCTAGTCTCTAAACTAGGTAAGCCTAACATTAACTGGAATAACACCGATATTTATCAACTTCAAATAAAATTTTCTCTAAACCATTTACAATTCCTAAAACTGGTAGTACAATTCACAAGCCTTTCTAAGAGTAGTTATACAAAATAAATACATCATTGTTCTTAAACGAAGGGAACAAATGGAAATAAGAACGATTGAAGGTGACTCCTGATGATGCGAACGATGTTGCGGGTTTACCTTGAGTCTTGACCGCAACGAACAACTACTATCGATCAAATACCTGGATATGTACACAAAAATGTACAGAAGTGTAGTATTATCACAACCGACCCCATGTGCTGGTAAGTGTCTAGCCTACCCCAGCGAAGTAGTGACGAGGCTAGCACCAGACACTCACATAAACCTGTGCAGTTTATAGCGTACAAAATAATATGAAGCAACTAACAATAATGGCAATAACTATCTACCAAAGATGTAAATAGTAGGCAACAAGAACACCACAAATGTTTCTCAATAAATAACAAATACAAGTGCAATCAATTAATCGAGTCTTTCAAATATAAGTATTTCTCCTATAAATCCTTCAAGTAATAATCTCTAGGATAACAGGCTTTCAATAAATATGTTTCGAATATATCTCCTTAAAATAAGTATCTTTCGAATATAATTCTTTCAGGTAAAGATCATCTTGTGACGTCTCATTTCAAAATCATAATAATATAGGTCTCGGCCCACTTTCATATTTTTTATGGCATCTCGTGCCCATATTTATATTACAACTGTACGGACAACTCACCAGCAATTAAATAAAATTATAATATTTTCCCTGGCACCTTGAGCCAACATATTTCTATTTCACATTGCACAACAATATTCTCTTGTTATTCAGTTCACAGTGTTCATGACCCAATGCAATAAAGAATGTTCAACGAGCCTCATTTACATAAAGTATAATTCAACTTCCAATCCAATTAGGAAATCAACAAGAAAAGATGAAGTCATTTTTATTAATCATTTTAAGAAAATACCCTTTTCAAATAAAGTATAATTATTGAAGCTTGAAGTATTGATATATATATATATATATGTGTGTGTGTGTGTGTGTGTGTGTGTGTGTGTGTGTGTGTGACGACCCAAAGGGTCATCACTTATTTTATTAATCATTTCGAACTTCTGGGTCCTTGAAAACCTCATTCTATGTTGCCTCGATTACGTGCACGATCCGAGCATGTGGCCGGAAAGTTTTTATGTTGAAATATATGAAAAATGTGAGATATTTGAAGAATTTTGATATTAATATTGATATGGTTGACTTCGGTCAACATTCTTGGTAAACGGACCCGGACCCGAGATTGGTTGGTCCCGGAAGGTCCGTAGGAAAATATGAGACTTGGACATGCGTTCGGAGTCGAATTCTGAGGCCTAGAGCCCAAGTTATGAATTTCTCTATGAAATTGTTTTTGATGTAATTATTAAAGGAAAACGAATTAATTGACCTTGGTATCGGGCTCGTATTTTGGTTCCGACGCCCGGTACAAGTCTTAAATATTATATATGTGTTTTCCGCAAAGTTTGGTGACATTCGGATGTCGTTTGATATGTTTTGGACCTTGAGTTCCAAGTTTGAAAGTTTTGAAAACCAAAAGTATGAAAATCATGAACTTGAGGCTTGATTTGATGAAAACGATGTGATATTGGCGATGTGATCGCACGAACAAGTTCGTAATGTGTTTTTGATATTGTGTATATGTTTGGTTTTGAGCCCGGGGGAGGGGGGGGCTCTGATAAAGATTTGATAGGCCGTTGGTTCAATTTCTGAATTTTTGCACTGCTGGTTTTTCACCCAGCTGTTGGCTTCGCAATTGCGAAGTATTTCTCGCAATTGCGAAGGTGACAGATCAAGGCAGGGTTCGCAAATGCGAACCCTTGATGCAAATGCGAAGGGCGCCCAGGACTATTTGGGTTCGCAAATGCGAACCAAACCTCGCAAATGCGAGGCCTTCTGTGTTAATCCATTCTTCGCAAATGCGAAGAATTCTTCGCAAATGCGAAGGCCCCTCAGCCCAACTTTGTTCGCAAATGCAAAAAATTGTTCGCAAATGCGAAGGCCCCAGAATTGTCTTAGATTCGCAAATGCGAACAAAAGTTCGCAAATGCGAACTTCTAGCCTTAGCTTATTTTTCAAACTCCAGAAATTGGTCGGGGTTCGCAATTGCGAACCCATGTTCGCAAATACGAACACAGAGACCTGTTAATCCCGATTTCCAACTTCATTTTTCACATTTTACAACCCAAAAACACTCATTGGCAATTTTTCACGAACTCCCTCTTCTTCAAAACAATTGTAAGTCACTTTTTACTTAATTCTTTCAATTCCTAACAACATTAAACATGTTTTTCAATAGAAATCAAAGGTTTTCATGGTAGAATTTCTTGTTTTTGGTAGAATATAGGGTTTTTCATGAATTAGGAAATTGGACCTCAAATTGAGGTTCGATTTTGAAACAAATCATATACTTGAACTCGTGGGGGGATGGATAACCGGATTTTGGTCCGAACCCGAGTTCCGACCATGTGGGCCCGGGGTCGAAATTCACTATTCCGGGCAGAATGTTGTAAAAGTTGTAATTGGTCTTATGAATTAGTTTGTTGAGTAGTATTGATGATATTAAATCAATTGTGTATAGATACGATTGGATTGGAGCCAAATTTGAAAGGAAAAGGCATTGCCACGGATTGAATTGTTCATAAGCATTCGAGGTAAGTGTTTGTTCTATCCTAGTTTGAGGGAATAGGATTATGTGCTATGTGTTATGTGATCGAGTGCGGTGTATGGGCTGTGGTGACGAGCATCCATACACTGGCATCTAGCATGGCCGTGAGTCGTTGTTAATACTTGTTGCGAGACATATTTGAAGATAAATTGTTGAACTCTTGCCGGGTTGTAGAATTGTTATTGTTCTCCCTTGTCGGGACTTGTTGTGAAGATATTCATTGCCCTTTTTGGGACGGTTTATGATTTACTGTTTCATTCTTTGCCCTTAATTGTGATTGTTATTTGGGTGAGGAAGAGTGATAATGCACGAAGGGTGATGTCGTGCCATGATTTATTATTTATGCACGAAGGTTAATGTCGTGCCTTGATTTATTATTTATGCACGAAGGTTAATGCCGTGCCATGTTTTATCGATTATGCACGAAGGTTAATGCCGTGCCATGTTATTTATTATGCACGAAGGATCATGCCGTGCCTCGTTATTAAACCATGTACGAAGGATCATGTCGTAACATGGATGTGAGGATGAGAGTAAAAGTACGAAGGGTGATGCCGTACACTTTATTTGCTTATTTGGTGAGGATGAAAGTAAAAGTACGAAGGGTGATGCTGTACACTGTTCGCAAATTTGCGAACTTCCCAGCCTTAGCTTATTTTTCAAACTCCAGAAATTGGTCGGGGTTCGCAATTACGAACCCATGTTCGCAAATGCGAACACAGAGACCTGTAAATCACGATTTCCAGCTTCATTTTTCACATTTCACAACCCAAAAACACCCATTGGCGATTTTTCACGAACTCCCTCTTCTTCAAAACAATTGTAAGTCACTTTTTACTTAATTCTTTCAATTCCTAACAACATTAAACATGTTTTTCAATAGAAATCAATGGTTTTCATGGTAGAATTTCTTGTTTTTGGTAGAATATAGGGTTTTTCATGAATTAGGAAATTGGACCTCGAATTGAGGTCCGATTTTGAAAAAAATCATATACTTGAACTCGTGGGGGGATGGGTAACCGGATTTTGGTCCGAACCCCGAGTTTCGACCATGTGGGCCCGGGGTCGAAATTCACTATTCCAGGTAGAATGTTGTAAAAGTTGTAATTGGCCTTATGAATTAGTTTGTTGAGTAGTATTGATGATATTAAATCAATTGTGTATAGATACGATTGGATTGAAGCCAAATTTGAAAGGAAAAGGCATCGCCACGGATTAAATTGTTCATAAGCATTCGAGGTAAGCGTTTGTTCTATGCTAGCTTGAGGGAATAGGATTATGTGCTATGTGTTATGTGATCGAGTGCGGTGCATGGGCTGTGGTGACGAGCATCCATACACTGGCGTCTAGCATAAGCGTGAGTCGTTGTTAATACTTGTTGCGAGACATATTTGAAGATAAATTGTTGAACTCTTGCCGAGTTGTAGAATTGTTATTGTTCTCCCTTGATGGGACTTGTTGTGAAGATGATTATTGATTGCCCTTGTTGGGACGGTTTATGATTTACTGTTTCATTCTTTGCCCTTAACTGTGATTGTTATTTGGGTGAGGAAGAGTGATAATGCACGAAGGGTGATGTCGTGCCTTGATTTATTATTTATGCACGAAGGTTAATGTCGTGCCTTGATTTATTATTTATGCACGAAGGTTAATGCCGTGTCATGTTTTATTGATTATGCACGAAGGTTAATGCCGTGCCATGTTATTTATTATGCACGAAGGATCATGCCGTGCCTCGTTATTAAACCATGTATGAAGGATCATGCCGTACCATGGATGTGAGGATGAGAGTAAAAGTACGAAGGGTGATGTCGTACACTTTATTTGCTTATTTGGTGAGGATGAGAGTAAAAGTACGAAGGGTGATGCCGTACACTTTATTTGCTTATTTGGTGAGGATGAGGGTAAAAGCACGAAGGGTGATGCCGTGCAACTACTTGCTATTCCTGGACTTGGTATTACTTGTTTTTCCATTATACTTTGTTTTTTCTTGTGGACTTATTAACTTTTGTTACTTGTTGAGTTCTTTTGAGATATTCCTTATTGCGCTATTACTTGGTTATTTCTCGTTATTCTGTGGCATACATATAAATGGAACTGCACAGGTTTATGTGGGTGTTTTGTCCTAGGCTTGTCACTACTTCGCCGGGATAGGCCAGGCACTTACCAGCACATGGGGTCGGTTGTGCTGATACTGCACTTCTGTGCATTTTTGCACAGGTCCAGGTTTCGACCAGGAGCAGCAGCAGTAGATCTTTTGCATGGGAGTTGATCATATTTGAGACCGAGGTAGCTTGCGGACATCTGTAGGACCTGCGTCTTTCCCTTTACTTATGTTACTAGCTGTAGTCTCTTTGTTTCGAGACAAACAGATTATGTTATATTTCTTTCAGACTTTTATGTGTAGTATTCAGGTAGTAGTTCGTGAGTTGGTGACTCCACGTCTTGGGTAGAGGATATAAGTATGACTTTACCTTGAAACTGGTTATTTCTAATTCGATAAAGTCTTCCGCACTTATTTAATCAAAGTTATAGTTTTGTTGATAAATTAATTATTGAGATATTATTAAAAATAGGATAGTATGAATACGGTGGCTTGCCTAGCTACCACGAGTAGGCGCCATCACGATCCCGATGTTGGGGGAAAATCCGGGTCGTGACAAGTTGGTATCAGAGCTCTAGGTTACATAGGTCTCACCACTCACGAACAAGCTTAGTAGAGTTTGAGAGGTAGGTACGGAGACGTCTGTACTTGTCCTCAAGAGTCTATTGAGTTAGGAAAGAGTCTCTTATTTGTTCTTTCTTGTCGTGCGACATGTTCCTCAATTACTAATTGAACTTCTATTCTGTCCTTTCGCAGATGGTGAGGACACGCGCTTCTTCGTCCGCTGACCAGCAGCCCGAGCCCCAAGCAGCTCCCGTGAGGGGCAGGGGCCGAGGCCGTATCAAAGGCCGTGGTAGGGGTAGAGCTCAGCCCCCGGCAGCTACTCCAGATGTGGAGCCTCATATTGAGATTGACAAGGTTCCAGTCCCAGCAGCTCCAGTGGGCCCTGCTCAGGTCCCAGGAGAGGCTTTATTTACCCCGGATCTTCGGGACGCTTTGGTCAGGATAACGGGATTTATGGACAGTGTTGATAGAGCAGGTTTATTATCAGTTGCACCAGCCGCTTCTCAGGCTGGAGGAGGGGCCCAGACTCCTATTGCTCGTACTCCGGAGCTAGTAGCTCCTCAGCCTCAGGCACTAGTGGTTAAGCCAGCTGTGGCCACCCAGTGAGGTACCACGACTCATGCCGGAGATAGAGCGGCCATGACTTCTGATTCTTTATGGAGACTTGACCGGTTCTCCAAGTTGTTTACCACTACTTTCAGCGGTGCCACATCAGAGGATCCTCATGATTTCTTATTCAGTTGCCATGAGATTCTCAGGACTATGGGTATTGTGGAGACCAATGGGGTCGACTGAGCCACCTTTCCACTACGAGGATCCGCCAAGACTTGGTGGAGGGACTATTGTGTATTTAGACTAGCTGGATCGCCATTATTAACTTGGGACCGGTTTGCGGAGTTGTTTTTAGAGAGGCTCTTCGCAGGTAGTTCGAGCACCTCCAGCAGGGCACTAGGACAATCACGCAGTATGAGACTTGGTTCATTGACCTGGCATGCGTCATGCAGTGGTGATACTTCCCACAGAGCGAGAGAGGGTCCGCAAGTTCATAGATGGGCTTAATCAGCCAATTAGACTTCAGATGGCGATGGGAGTGGGGAGTGATATTTCATTTCAGGAGGCAGCTAATGCAGCACATAGAGTTGAGATGTATCTTGCTCGGGGAGGTGGTTATTCTTCAGACAAGAGGCCTCATCATTCAGGCAGGTTTAGTAGTTCTTCTTCTGGTGGCAGAGAATCTTTTGACATAGGCCAGTCTTCCAGGCCTTTCCATTCCGCCCTTCAGGCTTCACAGGGTGGACCAGGTGATCGTGGGTTTCGTGGGCAGTATTCAGATCAACCTCCTATTAATGCTCAGCCTCTTTAGAGTGTTCGTGGAGGCCATTCAGGTCGTCAGGGCCAGCAGCCCTATCAGTCTAAGAGTTGCTACGGTTGTGGTGACCCAGGTCATTTTATCAGGTACTGCCCTCGAGCAACGGGCAACTCTCAACAGCGGGGCCCTCGTCCTATGATTCAGGCTCTAGCTGACCCTCAGCCTGCCCAGCCAGCTAGAGGTGGGGGTAGAGATTATAGAGGTGTAGGTCGAGACCGTAGAGGTGGAGACCGTCCAGCCAGAGGTAGAGGTCAGCCAGTTGATGGTCGTCCTAGAGACGCAGCTCAGAGGGGAGGTGCAGATCCCCGATTCTATGCTTTACCAGCCAGGCCAGAGGCAGAGGCATCAGATGCCGTGATTACAGGTACTATTCTTGTGTGTGGTAGAGGTGCTTCGGTATTATTTGACCCTGGATCTACATATTCATATGTGTCTTCCTACTTTGCACCGTATTTCGCCGTGCCCAGCTATGCTCTGGATATTTCAGTTTATGTGTCTACACCGGTGGGTGACTCCATTGTAGTTGACCGGGTGCATCGTTCGTGCGTAGTTATATTTGGGGGTCTTGAGACCCGTGTTGTTCTGTTGCTTTTGGATATGGTGGATTTTGATGTCATATTGGGGATGGACTGGTTGTCCCCATACCATGCTATTCTAGATTGTCATGCTAAGACTGTGACCTTGGCCTTGCCAGAATCACCCCGACTAGAGTGGAAAGGTACCTCAAGCCACTCCGCTCGCCTTGTTATTTCCTATGTTAAGGCTCGACGCATGGTCGAGAAGGGGTGTCTAGATTATCTGGCTTATGTCCGTGATTCCAACGCAGAGGTTCCTTCCATTGAGTCAGTCCCTATTGTACGGGAGTTTCCTGAGGTTTTTCCTTCAGACCTGTTGGGCATGCCACCTGACAGGGATATTGATTTCTGTATTGATCTGGCACCGGGCACTCGGCCCATCTCTATTCCACCTTATCGTATGGCCCCGCTGGAGTTAAAGGAGTTAAAAGATTAGTTGCAAGACCTTCTAGAAAAAGGCTTTATCAGGCCCAATGTTTCCCCCTGGCGAGCACCTGTATTATTTGTAAAGAAGAAAGATGGCTCGATGCGGATGTGTATTGATTACGGGCAATTAAACAAAGTGACAATAAAGAATAAGTATCCACTGCCGAGGATTGATGATTTGTTTGACCAGCTCCAGGGAGCAAAGGTATTTTCAAAGATAGACTTGAGGTCAGGCTATCATCAGCTGAAGATCAGGGCGGCTGACATTCCTAAGACAGCCTTTCGCTCTAGATATGGGCATTATGAGTTCTTGGTCATGTCCTTCGGGTTGACCAATGCCCCAGCAGCATTCATGGAGTTGATGAATCGGGTATTCAGACCTTATTTAGATCTGTTCGTGATAGTCTTTATAGATGACATCCTTGTATACTCCCGCAGCCAGGAAGAGCACGAGCAGCACCTCAGAGTGGTTCTTCAGACTCTGAAGGATAACCAACTATACGCCAAATTTTTGAAATGTGAGTTCTGGCTGAGTTCGGTAGCATTTCTGGGTCACATTGTATCAGTGGAAGGTATTTAGGTAGACCCAAAGAAGATTGAGGCAGTCCAGAATTGGCCTCGACCAGCTTCAGTGACTGAGATCCGGAGTTTCTTGGGATTGGCAGGTTACTACCGTCGATTTGTAGAGGGGTTTTCTTCTATTGCAGCCCCGATGACCAGGTTGACCCAGAAGGGTGTCCAGTTCCAATGGTTAGAGGAGTGTGAGGCGAGCTTTCAGAAGCTCAAGATAGCCTTGACCACCGTGCCAGTATTGATACTACCTACGGGTGTAGGGCCTTATACAGTTTATTGTGACGCATCCCGTACAGGGCTTGGAGCGGTATTGATGCAGGATGGTAAGGTTATCACTTATGCTTCGAGGCAGTTAAAAATACATGAGAGGAATTATCCAGTACATGATCTTGAGTTAGCAGCAGTGGTACATGCCTTGAAGATCTAGAGACATTATCTATATGGTGTGACATGTGAAGTGTACACTGATCACAAAAGCCTACAGTACTTGTTCAAGTTAAAGGAGTTGAATCTACTACAGCGGAGATGGTTAGAATTGCTAAAAGACTATGATGTTACTATCTTATATCACCCAGGTAAGGCCAATGTGGTGGCCGATGCATTGAGTAGAAAGTCTGCCAGCATGGGTAGTCTTGCATTCATTCCGGTCAGTCAGAGACCATTTGCTCTAGATGTCCAGGCCTTAGCCAACCGGTTCGTGAGATTAGACATTTCTGAGCCTAGCAGGGTGTTAGCCTGCACGGTCGCTCGTTCTTCTTTATTAGAGCGTATCCGTGAGAGGCAATTTGGTGATCCTCATTTGCGTGATTTGAGAGATACAGTACAGCGGGGAGGTGCCACACAGGTAAATCTAGATGATGATGGGGTATTGAAATTGCAGGGTCGAGTTTGTGTGCCCAATGTTGAAGGGATTCGAGAGTTGATCTTAACGGAGGCCCACAGTTCGCGGTATTCCGTTCACCCGGGCGCCGCGAAGATGTATCAGGACTTGCGGCAGCACTATTGGTGGTGCAGAATGAAGAAAGATATCATTGCATATGTCGCTCGGTGACTAAATTGTCAACAGGTGAAATATGAGCACCAGAGACCTGGTGGTGTATTCCAGAGGATTGAGATTCCCGAGTGAAAATGGGAGCGGATCACTATGGATTTCGTTACTGGACTTCCTTTGACTCGGAGGAAATTTGATGCTATTTGGGTCATTGTTGATAGGCTGACCAAGTCAGCACACTTTATTCCTGTATCTGTCTCTTACTCGTCGGAGAGGTTAGCGGAGGTTTACATTAGGGAGATTGTTCGTCTTTATGGGGTGCCAATATCTATTATCTCTGATCGGGGTACGCTGTTTACCTTGCGGTTCTGGAGAGCGGTCCAGCAGGAGTTAGGCACCCAGGTTCAGTTGAGTACAGCATTTCATCCTCAGATGGATGGCCAGCCCGAGAGGACTATTCAGATTCTAGAGGACATGCTTCGAGCCTGTGTTATTGATTTCGGAGGCTCGTGGGACCGGTTTCTGCCATTAGCAGAGTTTGCCTACAACAACAGCTACCAGTCCAGCATCCAGATGGCCCCGTATGAGGCATTGTATGATAGGCGATGTCGGTCTCCAGTCGGATGATTTGAGCCGAGAGAGGCTCAGTTGTTGGGTACAGACTTAGTTTAGGAGGCCTTAGACAAGGTCAAGACTATCCAGTAGAGATTGCGTTTAGCTCAGTCCAGACGGAAGACTTATGCGGATCGTAAGGTTCGAGATGTAGATTTCATGGTTGGTGAGCGGGTATTGCTCCGAGTATCGCCTATGAAGGGCGCGATGAGGTTCGGGAAGAAGGGAAAACTCAGCCCTAGGTATATTGGTCCATTTGATATTCTGGACCGAGTGGGAGGGGTGGCTTACAGACTAGGCACTGCCACCTAGCTTATCAGTCGTGCATCTAGTTTTTCATGTATCTATGCTTCAGAGGTACCACAGAGATCCCACACATGTATTAGACTTCAGCACTGTCCAATTGGACAATGAACTATCTTACGAGGAGGAGCCGGTGGCCATTCTAGACCGGCGATCCCACACATGTGTTTTCCTTCTGTGCGTGTTCAGTGGAAAGGTCAGCCTCCTGAGGCATCGACCTGGGAGTCCGAGTCTGATATGCGGAGCCGCTACCCACATTTTTCCTGACTCAGGTACTTCTTTCTTTTGTCCGTTCGAGGACAAACGGTTGTTTTAGAGGTGGAGAATGTGACGACCCAAAGGGTCATCTCTTATTTTATTAATCTTTTCGAGCTTTTGAGGCCTTGAAAACCTCATTCTATGTTGCCTCAATTTACGTGCACGATCCGGGCATGTGGCCGGAAAGTTTTTATGTTGAAATATATGAAAAATGTGAGAAATTTGAAGAATTTTGATATTAATATTGATATGGTTGACTTCGGTCAATATTCTTGGTAAACGGACCCGGACCCGAGATTGGATGGTCCCGGAAGGTCCGTAGGAAAATATGAGACTTGGACATGCGTTCGGAGTCGAATTTTGAGGCCTAGAGCCCAAGTTATGAATTTATCTATGAAATTGTTTTTGATGTAATTATTAAAGGAAAACGAATTAATTGACCTTGGTATCGGGCTCGTATTTTTGTTCCGACGCCCGGTACAAGTCTTAAATATTATATATGTGTTTTCTGCAAAGTTTGGTGACATTCGGATGTCGTTTGATCTGTTTTGGACCTTGAGTTCCAAGTTTGAAAGTTTTGAAAACCAAAAGTATGAAAATCATGAACTTGAGCCTTGATTTGATGAAAACGATGTGATATTGGCGATGTGATCGCACGAACAAGTTCGTAATGTGTTTTTGATGTTGTGTATATGTTTGGTTTTGAGCCCGGGGGGCTCGGGTAAAGATTTGATAGGCCGTTGGTTCAATTTCTGAATTTTTGCACTGCTGGTTTTTCACCCAGCTGTTGGCTTCGCAATTGCGAAGTATTTCTCGCAATTGCGAAGGTGACGGATCAAGGTAGGGTTCGCAAATACGAACCCTTGATCGCAAATGCGAAGGGCGCCCAGGACTGTTTGGGTTCGCAAATGCGAACCAAACCTCGCAAATACGAGGCCTTCTGTGTTAAGCCATTCTTCGGAAATGCGAAGAATTCTTCGCAAATGTGAAGAATTCTTCGCAAATGCGAAGGCCCCTCAGCCCATCTTTGTTCGCAAATGCGAACAAATGTTCGCAAATGCGAAGGCCCCAGAATTGCCTTGGCTTCGCAAATGCGAACAAAAGTTCGCAAGTCGGGGTTCGCAATTGCGAACAATACCTCGCAAATGCGAGGCCTTTAGGAAAAGGCCTAGCTTCGCAAATGCGAACACAGAGACATGTAAATCACGATTTTCGGCTTCATTTTTCACATTTCACAACCCAAAAAAACACCCATTGGCGATTTTTCACGAACTGTCTCTTCTTCAAAACAATTGTAAGTCACTTTTTACTTAATTCTTTCAATTCCTAACAACATTAAACATGTTTTTCAATAGAAATCAAAGGTTTTCATGGTAGAATTTCTTGTTTTTGGTACAATATAGGGTTTTTCATGAATTAGGAAATTGGACCTCGAATTGAGGTCCGATTTTGAAACAAATCATATACTTGAACTCGTGGGGGGATGGGTAACCGGATTTCGGTCCGAACCCCGAGTTCCGACCATGTGGGCCCGGGGTCGAAATTCACTATTTCGGGCAAAATGTTGTAAAAGTTGTAATTGGCCTTATGAATTAGTTTGTTGAGTAGTATTGATGATATTAAATCAATTGTGTATAGATACGATTGGATTGGAGCCAAATTTGAAAGGAAAAGGCATTTCCACGGATTGAATTGTTCATAAGCATTCGAGGTAAGTGTTTGTTCTATCCTAGGTTGAGGGAATAGGATTATGTGCTATGTGTTATGTGATCGAGTGTGGTGTATGGGCTGTGGTGAAGAGCATCAATACACTGGCGTCTAGCATGGTCGTGAGTCATTTTTAATACTTGTTGCGAGACGTAGTTGAAGATAAATTGTTGAACTCTTGCCGGGTTTGTAGAATTGTTATTGTTCTCCCTTGTCGGGACTTGTTGTGAAGATGATTATTTATTGCCCTTGTTGGGACGGTTTATGATTTATTGTTTCATTCTTTGCCCTTAACTGTGATTGTTATTTGGGTGAGGAAGAGTGATAATGCACGAAGGGTAATGCCGTGCCTTGATTTATTATTTATGCACGAAGGTTAATGTCGTGCCTTGATTTATTATTTATGCACGAAGGTTAATGCCGTGCCATATTTTATTTATTATACACAAAGGTTAATGTCGTGCCATGTTATTTATTATGCACGAAGGATCATGCCGTGCCTTGTTATTAAACCATGTACGAAGGATCATGTCGTACCATGGATGTGAGGATGAGAATAAAAGTACGAAGAGTTGATGCCATACACTTTATTTGCTTATTTGGTGAGGATGAGAGTAAAAGTATGAAGGGTGATGCCGTACACTTTATTTTCTTATTTGGTGAGGATGAGAGTAAAAGCACGAAGGGTGATGCCGTGCAACTACTTGCTATTCCTGGACTTGATATTACTTGTTTTTCCATTATACTTTGTTTTTTCTTGTGGACTTATTAACTGTTATTACTTGTTGAGTTCTTTTGAGATATTCCTTATTGCGCTATTACTTGGTTATTTCTCGTTATTCTGTGGCATACATATAAATGGAACTGCACAGGTTTATGTGGGTGTCTGGTCCTAGGCTTGTCACTACTTCGCCGGGATAGGCCAGGCACTTACCAGCACATGGGGTCGGTTGTGCTGATACTGCACTTCTGTGCATTTTTGCACAGGTCCAGGTTTCGATCAGGAGCAGCAGCAGTAGATCTTTGCGTGGGAGTTGATCATATTTGAGACCGAGGTAGCTTGCAGACGTCCGCAGGCCTGGCGTCTCTCTCTTTACTTATGTCACTAGTTGTAGTCTCTTTGTTCCGAGACAAGCAGATTATGTTATATTTCTTTCAGACTTTTATGTGTAGTATTCAGTAGTAGTTTGTGAGTTGGTGACTCCACGTCTTGGGTAGAGGATATCAGTATGACTTTACCTTGAAGCTGGTTATTTCTATTTCGATAAAGTCTTTCGCACTTATTTAATCAAAGTTATAGTTTTGTTGATAAATTAATTATTGAGATATTATTAAAAACAGGATAGTATGAATACAGTGGCTTGCCCAGCTACCACGAGTAGGCGCCATCACGATCCCGATGTTGGGGAAAAAATCCGGGTCATGACAATATATATATATATATATATATATATATATATATATATATATATATATATATATATATATATATATATATATATATATATATATATATATATAATGCTGCTGGTTCTAACACAAAGGATCACAACAGTAAAAGAATCCAAATATTTGAACCAGTTGAATTGATAACTACAAATAAATATAGTAGTAGAAAGTGCACGGCATCACCATTATAAAGGATCAAAATTCAACCACTAACAAGAAGAAGGAAAACAAAGACAAATTTCACTTTCAAATCACATCTCGTTGCAAGCGCAACCCGTTCCAATCTTATTTAACACCGTTGCGGCGTGCAACCCAATCCCATATCATTTTGTATCTTTTGGTAGGCGTACCACTCACTCCCAATTCAATATAATCTCATTTATCAATATGTCACCGACAACTATGGCCAACAACAGTACATAATAGGCTACCAACAACTATGGCCAATGCCAACAATCATATCAATTGTGGTCGGCGTGCCACACGATCTCATTTCTTAATGTATAAGTGGTCGGCGTGCCACACAATCCCATTTCTTAATATATAAGTGGCCGGCATGCCACACGATCCCATTTCTTAATATATAAGCAGTCGGCGTGCCACAAGATCCCATTTCTTAATATATAAGTGGTCGGCGTGCCACACGATCCCATTTCTTAATATATAAGTGGTCGGCGTACCACACGATCTCTTTTCTTAATATATAGTGGTCGACGTGCCACGATCAACAGTAATAATCAATCAACCAACAATATATATATATATATATATATATATATATATATATATATATATATATATATATATATATATATATATATATATATATATATATATATATGTATGTATATATTATATATAAGTAGTCGGCGTGCCACACGATCCCATTTCTTAATATATAAGTGGTCGACGTGCCACACGATCCCATTTCTTAATATATAAGTGGTCGGCGTACCACACGATCTCTTTTCTTAATATATAGTGGTCGACGTGCCACAATCAACAGTAATAATCAATCAACAATATATATATATATATATATATATATATATATATTTATATATATATATATATATATATATATATATATATATATATATATATATATATATATATATATGAAATATATTACCAGTGTGAAAGATTATATAGTGTGTTCTTCTTAAGATATATATTACCAATGTGAAACATATAATCTTTAAATCAATAATAAATTACCGGCAAAGAAGAACCAGCTATAACCAAACATATGAATTTCTATTTAAAATAATTGATACAATTACTCAGTCATAATAATTCCTTGCTCAGCTTCAAAGATCTTCAAACAAGTTCTCATAAGCACCAAATAAGAATACAACAATTTAGCAATTTAGGACTCACGGCCATGCTCGACCCCGAACGTATAGATACTCGTCACCATGCCTATACGTCGGACACAACACATAACAAGTAGCAATTATACTCAACTCATATTCTCTCAAACTAGGGTAGACCAAATACTTACCTCGCTTAGCAACCAAATTCAAAATTCCAACTAGCCTTTTCTTCGCGAATTCTTCTGAAGCTTCAAATGTAGTCACAATAATTCAAAATACTCAACACGAATCGTAGGAAAATAATTGCATATGAATTTATACATTTTTCGAATAAAAATAAAAAATTTAGCTCAAAATTACTTGTGGGGCCCACATCTCGAATTTAGACGTAACTCATAAAATCGGACAACCCGTTCCGATACGAGTCCATCCATACAAAAATTATTGAATTTCGTATTTAAATGGACCTTCAAATCCTAATTTTTCATTTTTTGAAAATTATTACAAAAATCTAATTTTTCTTTCATAAATTTATGGAGTCGTGATGTAAATGATTATGGAATCATGATCTATAAAGGATTTATGATAAAGAACACTTACCCCATTATTTTCTCTGAAAATCTCCGGAAAATCGCCTCTCTCTGAGCTCCAATTTGGCAGAAATTGAAAATGGAATTTTGTCCCATTTTCAGAACTTAGTGTTCTATCCAGAAATAATACCGCACTATTCACCCATTTTTACTGTTCACGGTACTATTCACGGTACTATTCACGACTATTCACTGATACTATTCACAGGCACTATTCACGGTCACTATTCATAGTGCTGTGAAAAAAATACAGTAATTTTCTTCAAGTCAAAATTGATCTGTTAACCTTTCAAAAAAATTATACAGACTGTGCACGCAAGTCGAGAAATTACTGATAAAGCTTTTCAAGGTCTTAAAACACCGAGATGATTGTTTAATTTAAAGATGACTTTTTGGGTCATCACAATGTCCACCTCTAAAACAAATGTTCGTCCTCGAACGTACTAAGATTATTCTGATGTCTCAAATTTGATGTTCCTACTTTTACACATAGCCTCGTGGTTGATCCCATATTACCGTATTCAAAATAATTCCGACAATACCGTCTCAATTGAGATTATCTCCTTTATCCATATTTGTGAACTTGAAGGCCAAATTTCTTACACTCCAATCATTTTCAGAAAGGTCCAATTTTTACGTGAACACGCGATATTAGTTACGACTGGCTATTGCAACTCGTGCCTACGCACCCATCAAATACGGGGGATTACATTCTTCCCCACTTAGGGTTATTCGTCCTTAAATGAGAAGTAGAGTCTATACTCAAACTCGTAATGTAATTTTTTTCTTTCTTTGCACCATCTCAATATCCCAAAATTTTCAAACTCCCAAATTTTTCAAAAATTTTGGCAGAGTTTCCCCTGTAATTGGGCTTATCCAACTGTCAGAGTAACACCAAAACAACTTCTATGTCACGACCCAAACCCGGTCGTGATGGCGCCCAACCCTAAAGCTAGGCAAGCCAAACCAACAAATGTTTCCAAATAGAAAATCAGTCCCACAAGAACAAACTCAAGGACAATATATGAGTTAATAGTTACTCCAACAATAATAGAATGAATAAATACTGAGAAGTGCGAATAACGAAATAACACTCCCAAAAGATCTGGGGTCACAAGTCTAGAGCCTCTAAACTTAACTGAATGGTAATAGTAATATTGAATAAAATACTCAAGTCTAAAACATATAGTAATAACTGAATGAAGAGAGAAGTTAGGTTCTGTGAACGTCAAGCACATGACCGCTACGGCGAACTAACAACAACAGCAAATCACAACTAGCACAGATAATTTACAGATAAAATATAATGCAATGCACATGACCGCTACGGCGTGTAGCCCGATCCGTTTAACATCGACGGTGCTCACTAGGGGTGTGTACAGACTCCGAAGGGGCTCCTTCAGCCCAAGCGCAATATTCATATCATCTAATGCGGCGTGCAGCCCGATCCTTCCTCAGTCCACAACATGTATATGAGTCACACAACAGTTCAAATTATTTATTTCGTGGTTCTAGTTCATTAACAATGAAAATACTTTAATTTTATTTAATTTTCCAAAAACATGTGACTTTGCATTTCATAATAGTAATTTCGAACTAGGACTGAGATCATTGATTATTCTAATCAAGCTATCACATATATGTCTATCCCCTACGGATACTATAGGTCGCCACAAGGCCCAAAACATGGCTTACAGCCCACAAATATTTCTAATACAGTGTGCGTTTTAACCTCCAATATAATATTATTCATATTCGGGATGGACCAAGTCTCAATCCCCAGTCATAATCAATCCCGCACATGCCATGGGGTGCGAGCCACGCCCTAATAGCATCACAATGTGCTAAGCCTTGGTTTTGAACCATCAGGCTACCATATACACTAACTACTCACCTCTATCCGGACATGGACTCGTTCCCGATGCCTTTTCCCTTTGAATTTGGCGCCTCGTGTTTCGAATCTAGTAAAAACAACAACAATTACATCAATATGGGTCAAAGAAACATAACCCAATCAAATTTACTTGAAAAACGCAATAATACACGAAGTTGTTAAAACCCGAGCCCCAGGCCCACTTCTAGAAAAATTACGAAACTCATACCAATGGATTCCACATCTCGCCACGAGTCCGTGCATATAAAATTTATCAAAATCGGAGTTCGAATGGCCTTTCAAAACCCAAAACTTGTTTTCCAAATTTAGGCCCAAGTTCTTCACAATTTCTACCCAATTTCATGAGTTTTGATGTTGATTCTAGCATAAAATCATGTTTTTGAGTCAAGAAACTTACCTCCAACATTTTCCCTGACAAAATCCTCTTACTTCCCGTCCAAAAGCTACTCCAAAACGCTCACAAATGGTGAAAATATAGGTTTTGCTCGCGGGGGTTCTGTGATTAAACCCCTCTGTCATACCCGACTTTTACTCTATGTGATCGCGGCACCTTGCACGCGATTGCGATGAACAATTATTCTCATGCCCTAATTGTACCTTATGCGATCGTAGGAGTTAGTACGCGATCGTAGTGAACCAAATTACCCACTTACGCGATAGTAGGGCCTCCTACGCGACCGGAGTGTATACATGCCTAAGTCTATGCGATCGCAGACCGCTTCACGCGATCGTATAGAGCAAATCCTGGCTACCCAAAATCTCTCCTACGCGATCGCAGCCACATGCTCGCATTCGCGGTGAAGAAAAATCACTGGCACGTGCTGCTGCAATTTCTGCTGCATTTTTTCAACTAAAAATTCCCGTTAGGCATCCGAAATCATCCCGAGACCCCCGGGACCCCAACCAAATGCACAGATATGTCATGTTACTTCTTTCAAACTTGCTCGTAACATAAAAACACCATCATAAACATCAAAATCACCAATTTCTCACAGATTAAAGCCTAATTTTTATTAAAACTTCCTAAACTAACATTTGATCTAAAACCCGACCTAAATACCTATGAATGACCTGAAATTTTGCACGCATATCCAAAATCACCTAACTGAGCTACTGCGACTCTTGGAATTTCATTCTGAGCCACAGATCAAAATCTCACCTACCATTCGGATTTTAACAAAATTCAACCTTAGCCAATTCAAGCCTAAATCTACACCGGACCTCCGAATTTTATTCCAATTGCTCTTCTAAGTCATAATTCATCCCCCAAAGATGGTCGAATCATCATAAATCCATTCCGAGCTTCCTAACTCATCGGTCAGCATTCGATTGACTTTTACAAACTATTCTTCTCATAAAGAGGTTTATTGCCTCATTTCTATCTAAATTCCATCGGATTTGCTTCTAACTCTCCAAACACATATAAATTAGCATATTAAAGTATAAAATGAAGAAAATGAGGTGATAACTCCCATTACGATGGGTCGGGTCATTACATTCTCCCCAACTTAAACAAACGCTCATCCGCGAGCGGGTTGAGAAACATACCTGGAGTCTCAAATAAGTGTGGATATCTGCTGCACATCTCCTATTTGGTCTCCCAAGTTGCTTCCTCCACGAGATGACTCTCCACTGCACTTTCACTGAGGCTATGTCTTTGGATCTCAACTTACGAACCTGTCGACCCAAAATGGCTACCGGCTCCACATCATAGGTCAAGTCCTCATCCAGCTGTATCGTGTTGAAGTCTGACACATGTGACGGATCTCCAAAGTACTTACGGAGCATAGATACATGGAACACCAGGTGAACTCCCAACAAGTTGGGTGGCAAAGCAAGCATATAGGCCACCACCCCAACTCTCCTAAGCACCTCAAAGGTCCAATGAACCTTAGGCGCAACCTTCAGCAACACCTTCTCACCTACTGAATACGATACATCTCGAATCTTCCAGTCCGCATAACTCTTCTGACGTGACTGAGTTATGCGAAGTCTCTCTTGAATCACATTCACCTTGGCTAAGACATCCTGAACTAACTCTGTTCCCAGCAATCTAGCCTCACCGGGCTCAAACCAACCGACTAGAGACCTACGTCGCCTCCCATATAAAGCTTCATATGGTGCCATATGACTGCTGGACTGATAGCTATTGTTATAAGCAAACTATGCAAGAGTCAAGTAATCAGCCCATGAACCAGTAAAATCAATGATACAAGTACGCAATATGTCCTCCAATATCTGAATTGTACGTTCGGACTGTCCATCCGTCTGTGGGTGAAATGTTGTGCTCAGCTCTACCTGTGAATCCAATTCTTGCTGAAATGTCCTCCGAAACTGAGAAGTGAACTAGGTACCTCTGTCTGATATGATAGAAATAGGGACACTATGTAATCTCACAATATTGTGGATGAATAACTCTGCTAACCGCTCTAAGGAGTATGTAGTACACACAAGAATGAAATAAGCTGACTTGGTCAGCCTATCCACAATCACCCAAACTGAATCAAACTTCCTCGCTGTCCGAGGGAGTCCACTAACAAAGTCCATCGTGATCATTTCCCCCTTCCACTCGGCTATATCAATACGCTGGAATACACCACCAGGCCTCTAATGCTCATACTTGACCTGCTGACAGTTTAGGCAGCTACAAACCCCACTATATCCTTCTTCATTCTCCTCTACCAATAGTGTTGTCTCAAATCCCGGTACATCTTTGTGGCACCAGGATAAATGGAATATCGCGAGCTATGGGCCTCCTCCAGAATCAACTCTCGAAGCCTATCTACATTGGGCACACATAACTATATGTGCATCCTCAATACCCCGCTTCACTAATAGTCACATCTCTTGCATCACCGTGTTGAACTATATCCTTAAGGACAGGCAAATGAGGATCATTTAAGGATATTCTTGTAATTCAATTTGACAATTGAAGCTTCCTATTTTTAGTGCCACAACCCCAAAACCATCTGATTAGCTAACGCCTGAACATTAACTGCAAGGGGCCTCTCCCCAACAAGAATGTACGCCAAGCTGCCCATACTAATAGCCTTCCGGCTTAAAGCATCAGCCACTACATTGGCCTTCCCGGGATGATACAAGTTGGTAATATCATAGTCATTGAATAATTCAAGCCATCTCCACTGCCTCAAATTGAGATTTTTTTGCTTAAACAAGTGCTGGAGGCTGCGGTGGTCTGTATATATGCCACAAGATACACCATACAAGTAATGCCTCCAAATCTTCAAGGCATGAACAATAGCAGCTAACTCTAAGTCGCGAACAGGGTAGTTCTTCTTATTGTGCTTTAACTGACGAGAAGCATATACAATGACTCTACCCTCCTACATCAATACACAACCGATCCCAACTCTCGAAGCATCGCAATACACGGTATAAGACCCTGAAGCTGGTGGCAATACAAGCACATGAGCTGTGGTCAAGTCCGACTTGAGCTTCTGGAAGCTCTCCTCACATTCATCTGACCACACAAATGGGGCATTCTTCTGTGTCAACTTCGTCAAAGGTGAAGCAATAGACAAAAAACCATGAACAAACCTACGGTAATAGCTTGCCAGATAGAGGAAACTCCTGGATCTCAGTAACTGAGGACGGTCTGGGCCAATTCTGCACCGTCTCTACTTTCTGTGGGTCAACCCGAATACCATCACTGGACACTACATGTCCTAAAAAAGTCACAATATCAAGCCAAAACTCACACTTAGTAAATTTTGCATAAAGCTTTTCCTCTCTCAACCTATGCAATACGACCCTCAAGTGTTGTGCGTGCATGAATGTTGCTGGGGCATTAGTCAGCCCAAAAGACATCACCAGAAATTCATAGTGCCCATATCTCGTTCTGAAAGTTGTCTTCATAATGTCTGAATCCCTAATCTTCAACTGGTGATAACCCGATCGAAGGTCAATCTTAGATAATACACTTGCTCCCTGAATCTGATCAAACAAGTCCTCAATATAAGGAAATGGGTACTTATTCTTTACTGACACCTTGTTCAACTATCTGTAATAGATGCACATTCTCATTGTGCCATCTTTATTCTTCACGAATAATACCGGTGCACCCCACGGTGACACACTCGGGCGAATGAAACCCTTATCTAAGAGTTCCTGAAGTTGTTCTTTCAACTCTTTTAACTCAGTTGGTGCCATGCGGTAGGGAGAAATAGAAATGGGCTGAGTGCCCGGCACCAATTTAATACCAAAATCGATATCCCTATCAGGCGGCATGCCCGGCAGGTCTACTGGAAACACATTCGGAAAATCCCTCACAACGGGGACCGAATCAAGACTGGGTGTCTCAGCCTCAACATCTCTAATGAAAGACAAATAAGATAAACAACCCTTCCCAATCATCCGTTGGGCTTTTAGGAAGGAAATCACCTTGTCGGATACATAATCAGTCATGCCTCCCCACTCGATCCTCGGATTACCTGGAATAGCTAATGTGACTGTCTTGGCATGACAGTCTAGAATCGCATGGTAAGGAGATAACCAATATATGCCTAGAATCACATTGAAATCCACCATGCCCAATAATAACAAGTCAACTCGGGTCTCCAGACCCCCAATAGTAACAACGCAAGATCGTTATACCTGATCCACAATAACTGTATCACCCACCGGGGTAGACACATGCATGAGCAAGGCAGGAATACCACGAGTCATACCCAAATGATGCGCAAAATATGAAGACACAAAGGAATAGGTGGATCCGGGATCAAATAAGACAGAAGCATCCATGTGGTAGGCTGAGATAATACATGTGATGACTGCATCTGATGCACTAGCATCCCTCCTATCTGGAAGAGAATAAAAATGAGCCTGACCTCCGCTAGTACGATCCTCACCCCTAGGGGGACCTCTGGCTAACTGACCACCACTCCTAGCTGACTGTGCTGCTGCTGAAGAAACAGGAGCAGAAGACGAGGGCTGGACCCTCTACTGAGACCGCTTATGAAGCAACTGGGGACACTCCCTCCTGATATGTCCAAACTCACCACACTCGAAGCAACGCCCTGAAGGTGGAGAAAGGGACTGTTAAGAACATCTCGCTGCAGATGAGCCCTAAGCTGAAGGAGCAGGAGCAGAGCTCTAAGCTGGAAGGGCGCCTAGTGCGGGCTGGCTCTGCTGATGACCTAGCTGGCCCTGATGACCCTGACAACCACGGTCTGACAAAGCTCCACTAGACTCTGCACAACCTAACTAAGGAGATCTGAAGGAACGACCTCTACTGTGATGAGCCTAGCACCTAGACGGAGCACCACTGTAATTACTTGTACACCGAGGCCTCTTAACCTCCCTCTCCTCACGCTTCGACGGTAGTCTGTCTCAATCTGACGAGCCGCATCAACCACCTCCACAAAGGTAACTGCTGAAGCCCTCTCTCTGGTCATCAATATGCAGATAGGATAGTTGAGACCATCCACAAATCTCCTGATCCTCTCACGATCAATCAGAATCATCCACATGTCATGCCGAGCTAGCTGTGTAAATCTCAACTCGTACTGAGTCACCGACATATCTCCCTACTTCAACTACTCGAACTGACGACGCAGCTCCTCCCTCAGAGACTGGGGCACATACTTCCCTAGAAATACCGTGGAGAACTGCTGCCAAGTGAGGGGCGATGCCCCTATAGACCTACGCCTCTCAAAATCCTCCCACCAATGAAATGCTGGTCCTGTGAAATAGAAGGTAGTGAAATCAACACCGCTAGACTCCAGAATACCCGCAGTACGAAGCATACGCTGGCAGATATCCAGAAAACCCTGGGAATCCTCGCCCTCAACACCACTGAATGCCGGAGGTTGTAGCCTCCCGAACCTTTCCAACCGACGTTGCTCATCATCAGGCATAGCTGGACCCACATGAGCTGGGGCTGGTGCGGCTGGTGCAGCCGGCTGAACTAGCTGAGCTGGAGCTGCCTTAGGAGCCTGTAAACCCTGAACTACCTGCTCGGGTATGCGAGCAACGGGGGTCTGATTCCCTCCCACTACCTGTGAAGAAGCAGCTGCAGTAGAGGCCGCAACCACCTGAGCTAAGCCAGTACATACTGATAAGATCTGTGCTAAGGTCTCCTGAAGACCCGGTATCTCAATAGACACTACCGGTGCCTGAACCTGAGCTGCTGGGATGCCTGCAGCTGGGACCTGGTCCTAAACCTAGTCCACCGGTGCTGGGATCTGACCCTGAGTTTGGTTAGCTGGTTGGTCAGTAGGTGCTTTCACTGCTTCTCTACCTCTGCCATGACCACGGCCTCTGGGTGCCATTGGTGGTCGTCCGCCATGCTCGCTAGCATGTGTTCTCGCCATCTGCGAGAGAATAGAATACGGAAAAATTTAGTTTCACGATAACACAAACCGCACGATATGAATCCAAGAAAGTGAAGTGTTTCCTAAAGTTTGGTAGCCTCTCGAGGATAGATACAGACGTCTACGTACCGATCCGCGAGAGCCTACCAAACCAGCTCATGACTCGCGAGGCTTAGTAACCTAGGCTTTGATACCAACTTGTCAAGACCCAAACCCGATTGTGATGGCACCCAACCCTAAAGCTAGGCAAGGCAGACCAACAACTGTTTCCAAATAGAAAAGCAGTCCCAAAAGAACAAACTCAAGGAGAATATATGAGTTAATAGCTACTACAATAATAATAGTATGAATAAATACTGAGAAGTGCGAATAACGAAATAGCACTCCCAAAAGATCTGGGGTCACGAGTCTAGAGCCTCTAAACGTAACTGAATGGTAATAGTAATACTGAATAAAATACTCAAGTCTGAAACGTATAGTAATAACTGAATGAAGAGAGAAGTTAGGTTCTGCGAACGTCATGCAGCTACCTCAGCAACTCGAACAAACTTTGATATAGGCTGGAGTGCTCATCTAATCCTTCTGTGTACCTGAATCTGCACACAAAGGTGCAGGGAGTAGGGGTGAGTACTAAGTACTCATTGAGTAAAAACTATATAATAATAGCTTAAAGCAGGAAATCCACAAAATACCACAAAGCAAAGCTAAACTACAGTCCGATACCTACCACGAACTAACAACAACATCAAATCACAACTAGCACAGATAATTTACAGATAAAATGTAATGCAATGCACATGACCGCTACGGCGTGTAGCCCGATCCGTTTAACATCGACGGCGCTCACTAGGGGTGTGTACAGACTCCGGAGGGGCACCTTTAGCCCAACCGCAATATTCATATCATCTGCTGCGGCGTGCAGCCCGATCCATCCTCAGTCCACAACATGCATATGAGTCACACAGCAGTTCAAATTATTTATTTCATGGTTCCAGTTCATTAACAATGAAAATACTTTAATTTTATTTAATTTTCCAAGAACAAGTGACTTATCATTTCATAATAGTGATTTCGAACCGGGACTAAGATCATTGATTATGCTAATTAAGCTATCACATATATGTTTATCCCCTAGGGATACTATAGGTCGGCACAAGGCACAATACATGGCGAACAGCCCACAAATATTTCTAACATAGTGGGCGTTTCAACCTCCAATATAATATTATTCATATTCGGGATGGACCAAGTCTCAATCACCAGTCATAATCAATCCCGCACCTGCCATGGGGTGCGAGCCACGCCTTAATAGCGTCACAATGTGCTAAGCCTAGGTTTCTAACCCTCAGGCTACCATATACACTAGCTACTCACCTCTAGTCGGTCGTGGACTCGTTCGCGATGCTTTTTCCCTTCGAATTTGCCACCTTGTGTGTCGAATCTTGTAAAAACAACAACAATTACATCAATATGGGTCAAAGAAACATAACCCAATCAAATTTACTCGAAAAACATAATAATACACGAAGTTGGTAAAACCCGAGCCCCGGGCCCACTTCTCGAAAAATTCCGAAATTCATACCCACGGATTCCTCGTCTCACCACGAGTCCGTGCATATAAATTTATCGAAATTGGAGTTTGAATGGCCTTCCAAAACCCAAAACTCATTTTCAAAATTTAGGCCCTAGTTCTTCACAATTTCTACCCAATTTTATGAGTTTTGATGTTGATTCTAGCATAAAATCGTGTTTTGAGTCAAGAAACTTACCTCCAATGTTTTTCCGACAAAATCCTTTTACTTCCCGTCCAAAAGCTCTCCAAAACGCTCACAAATGGTGAAAAAATAGGTTTTGCTCGTTGGGGATTCTGTTATTAAACCCCTCTGTCAGACCCAACTTTTACTCTACGCGATCGCGGCACCCTGCACGCGATTGCGATGAACAACGTTTCCCAGGTCCTTATTTTACCTTACGCGATCGCAGGAGTCAGTACGCGGTCGCAGTGAACCAAATTACCCTTTTACGCGATCGCAAGGTCTCCTACGCGATCATAGTGTATACTTGCCTAAGCCTATGCGATCGCAGACCGCTTCACGTGATCGCATAGAGCGAATCCTAGCTTCCCAAAATCTCTCCTACACGATCGCAGCCACATGCTCGCAATCGCATTGAAGAAAAATCACTGGCACCTGCTGCTGCAATTTCTGCTACATTTTTCCAACTAAAAATTCCCGTTGGGCATCCGAAATAATCTCGAGACCCCCGGGACCCCAACCAAATGCACAGATATGTCATGTTACTTCATTCACACTTTCTCGTAACATAAAAACACCATCATAAACATCAAAAACACCAATTTCTCATGGATTCAAGGCTAATTTTCATTAAAACTTCCGAAACTAACATTTGATCTAAAACCTGACCTAATCACCTCCGAATGACCTAAAATTTTGCACGCAAATCCAAAATCACCTAACGGAGCTACTACGACTCTCGTAAATTCATTCTGATCCCCGGATCAAAATCTCACCTACCGTTCGGATTTTGCCAAAATTCAACATTAGCCAATTCAAGCCTAAATCTACACTGGACCTCCATATTTGATTCTAATTGCTCTCCTAAGTTATAATTCATCCCCCAAAGCTAGTCGAATCATCAGAAATCCATTTCGAGCTTCCTAACTCATCGGTCGATATTCGGATGACTTTTCCAAACTATTCTTCTCATAAAGAGGTTTATTGCCTCATTTCTATGTAAATTCCATCCGATTTGCTTCTAACTCTCCAAACACATATAAATTAGCATATTAAAGTATAAAATAAAGAAAACGGGGCGATAACTCCAGTAACGACGGGTCGGGTCGTTACATCCTAATAACACATCCACAACTCAACAAATCACCATAATGTATTTGTCAATAACACCACGCTTCGCATTACAAGTGTGACACTATCATAAAGATATTTCGACATGAAACACATCATATGTATGACCATTACCACATCTCTGGTTTTAATATTTGTACATAATCGATTTCAAAATTCCCAATTAACTTCATGTTAACAATTCTTGTCTCAAGCTTTCACTTTACTAACAACGTAGCATGAAGACCTCATAATTACTTGCCCAAATTAATGATTCACAATTAACGCCACTTGGGCACTCACCTTATAGGCTAAAACTCAATAATTAGAATATAATTTTGGCAAATTATGCATAGAGATATTCATACAATTTTTTTTAAATAAGTCTCATAGGCATGTCTCCTTATAAGTGCTATATTACAAATTTTAATTTTACAAAGGGAGAATTTAAACACATAAAATTTTCACCATAAAGACCTCCTCTTTATATAATATCTACTGCAGCTTGTAGCTCGATTTAAATATTTCACATAATATAAAAGTACGAGAATCTCGTCCTCAACTCCATACACAAGTAATATGCACATTGTGCCAACTGGAATTTTTTATCCATTTTTTTTCTTCTAGATAATCTCCGTTAAACAAAATCACAACATATAAAGAACACTCATATCGATAGAGAATATAATTCATGATTAAAATCAATTATTTGTAAATTGCATCGAACTCAATGAAATGATTAACAAAAACTGATTTTAGCCTCACAACCTTTTTTGACCAATACATATTGATAGACATAGCTATATCTATATAATCTCCTAATAGGAGTATTCACATAAGTAAATTTCAGAATTACGAAGTTCGCTCATAAGTGGAGCGCAATAAAAGGACTTGCCTCGATACTTAGAACGAATCAAGTTAAAAAAATTGTTACTTTACAATAATTCGAGACCATACTTGTAACGACACCATCTGGTGTTGCAACCTCATCCATACCATAGAAAATATATTAACGACTCGGTCTCCACATCTATGAGTCTCACATCCACCTCTAACATCCCGACCCCTGCCTCTGGTTGGTCATGCAAGTGGAGTGGTAACTATAATGAAGTACGTAGCCTGACTTCTCCCATGACTAGGATAGTTTTTTTCCCATGATGTGTGTAGTAGTACCACATTCATAACAATCCATTTAAGGGTTCATCTGCTCATACTTAGTCTATGATAGATAACTGGAATAACCATCATACAAACTTCATGTCGGTGGTGCATTAAAAGATGACTGCCCCCTGCGAGTGTGGTGATTAACTTAAGTACTATAAGTATATTGAATATGTTTCCATGACCCCACAAATAATGAAATGTAGAATTACTACGGACATAGGAATATCTCAAGTCTCATCATCATCCCGTTCAATTCTCATCTCTTGATTATAAACAAGTTTTGGAAAACCTTTCAATACCACATAAATACATCTCATGCTAAAATTGGCATAACACATGACCCCGAAATCTGATAGTTGATAGTGGACTTCCCTCACTTGGTGCGAAATCATAAGACACATTCCGGACGACCCAAAATACTAACCTTCACTTCTCGTACGATACCAGTCATAAGACACCTCAAGCTATTTACTTGGCGATTGTCATTTTTATGACAGTTAAACTCACTTCATCCAGTGTCTTGTCTGCTAGTATGTACTCTTCATTAATTAGAAATCTCATATGAACCACATAGTCTCAAATACGACAAACTATTTTTTGTTTGTTTGTTTGTTATGTACATCCACATGTGCTGATTAGGCAACCAATTAAACCTTCTAAAGATTTTACTTATCAACCAGATGTCAAGATCTAATGCATCCCCCATATATATAACTGAAAGATCTATTTTCCTTCCATATCCTTAATTCTGATCGACACATGTAATAATGATTGAGCAACTCTAGCTCTCTTATAATCCTTTTACGATATCACAAACTATTGATGTAGTGCGCAACTCCATACATGAGTGGATGCAAAAGAATATAAGATATATACTTCAAGCTGATTAAATGTCGCACGATAAGGAATGAATGAGGTCGAAATTTTTCCTACTAGTTCTGTAACCTCTCAAAGATAAGCACAGAAGTCTCTGTACTAATCTACAAGACTCTATGAAACTCTCTTGTGACTCGTAGCACCTATGAACCTAGAGCTCTAATACTAACTTGTCACGACCCAAAATCCCTCCAAAGGAGTCGTGATGGCACCTAGTCTCTAAACTAGGTAAGCCTAACATTAACTAAAATAACATTGATATTTATCAGCTTCAAATAAAATTTTCTCAAAACCATTTACAATTCCCAAAACTGGTAGTACAAGTCACAATCCTTTCTAAGAGTAGTTATACAAAATCAATACATCATTGGTCTGAAACGAAGGGAACAAATGGAAATAAGTACGATTGAAGGTGACTCCGATGACCCCGAACGTTGTTCCATGTTTACTTTGAGTCTCCACGGCAATAAACAACTCCTATCGATCAAATACCTGGATCGGTACACAAAAATGTATAGAAGTGTAGTATCAGCACAACTGACACCATGTGGTGGTAAGTGTCTAGCCTACCCCAGCGAAGTAGTGATGAGGCTAGGAACAGACACTCACATAAACTTGTGCAGTTTATAGAATACAAAATAATAGGAAGCAAATAATAATAATGGCAACAACGATCTACCAGAGATGTAAATGGCAGGCAACAAGAACACCACAAATGCTTCTCAACAAATAATAAATACAATTGCAATCAATTAATCGAGTCTTTCAAATATAAATATTTCTCCTATAAATCCTTCAAGTAATAATCTCTAGGATAATATGCTTTCAATAAATATATTTCGAATATATCTCATTAAAATAAGTATCTTTCGAATATAATTCTTTCAGGTGAAGATCACATTGTGACGCCTCATTGCAAAATCATAATAATATATGTCTCAGACCACTTTCATATTTTTACGGCATCTCGTGCCCATATTTATATTACAACCGTACAGACAACTCACATGCAATTAAATAAAATTATAATATTTTCCCCGGCACCTTGTGCCAACATATTTCTATTTCACATTGCACAACAATATTCTCTTGTTACTCAGTTCACAGTGTCCATGACCCAATGCAATTAAGAAAGTTCAACGAGCCTCATTTACCTAACATAAAGTATAATACAACTTCCAACCCAATTAGGAAATCAACAAGAAAAGATGAAGTTATTTTTATTAATGATTTGATAAAGAAAATACCCTTTTCAAATAAAGTATAATTATTAAAGCTTGAGGTATTGAACTATATATATATATATATATATATATATACGGTAAAATAATGCAGACAATGTAGATTCTAACACGAACGATCACAACAGTAAAAGAATCGAAACAATTTAAACACTTGAATTGATAACTACAAATAAATACAGCAGTAGAAAGTGCACGACCTCACCATTATAAGGGATCAAAATCCAGCCACTAACAAGAATAAGGAAAACAAATACAGATTTCACTTTCAAATCACATCTCGTCGCAAGCGCAACCCGTTCCAATCTTATTTAACATCGTTGCGGCGTGCAACCCGATCCCATTTTATTTCGTATGTTGTGGTAGGCGTAACACTCACTCCCAATTCAATATAATCTCATTTATCAATATGTCACCGGCAACTATGGCCAATAACAGTACATAATAGGCTACCAGCAACTATGGCCAATGCCAATAATCTTATAAATTATGGTCAGCGTGCCACACGATCCCATTTCTTAATGTATAAGTGGTCGGCGTGCCACACGATCTCATTTCTTAATATATAAGTGGTAGGCATGCCACACGATCTCATTTCTTAATATATAAGTTGTCGGCATGCCACACGATCCCATTTCTTAATATATAAGTGGCCGGCGTGCCACGATCCCATTTCTTAATATGTTACCGGCAAAAAATCAATAATAATTAATCAACATATATATATATATATATATATATATACATATATATATATATATATATATATATATATATATATATATATATATATATATATATATATCCGGTGTGAAACTAATAATCTTTAAATCAACAATATATATATTACCGGTATGGAATCATGATCTATAAAGGATTTATGATAAAGAACAATTACCCCGTTGTTTTCTCTGAAAATCTCCGGAAAATCGCCTCTCCCCGAGCTCCAATTTGGAAGAAATTGAAAATGGGATTTTATCCCATTTTCAGAACTTAGTGTTCTGTCCAGAAATAATTTCGGCACTATATTATTCACGGCACTATTCACGGGCACTATTTCACGGTCACTATTCACATTGCTGTGAAAACAAAATACAGTAGTTTTCTTCAAGTCAAAATCGATCTGTTAACCTTCCAAGAAAATTATACGGATTGCGCATGCAAGTCAAGGAATTACTGATAGAGCTTTTCAAGGTCTTAAAACACCGAGATGATTGGTTAATTTAAAGATGACTTTTTGGGTCATCACAAACTTCTTGAAAGTTGAAAATCATTGAAGACTTGAATACTTCAATTCACCAACTCCAAAAAATTTTGCAAAACTGCAATAATAAAATAAGCAATTATAGAAGAGAAATTAAATATAAATTGAGAGAGATTGATGAATTGGTGAGTAAAAAAGAAAGAATGAGGGGTATTTATAGTTGAGAATTAGAAAAAGGTATAATTATATAAAGTTTGGGGTTTAAAAAAAGTTTGGGGGCCCAAAATGGCTATTTTTTAAAGTGGCCAACGGATAAATTTTGAAGGCCAACGGCTAGATTTTAAAAATCTGACCGTTGGTCATTTTTTTATTATTATTTTTTTAAAATAGCCGTTGGAGCATGTTAGGCCCGGTTGAATCGGCCCAGGCCCACCTGCCGATCCCGGACTTAGCGGTCCCGGGCTCGTGGGCTTAAAAAATTTAACCGGCCTGCCACAGCCCTCCTGCACCATTTGGGACCGGCACACCAGACCTATTTAGCCCGTTAAGCCCGCGGTTCCAATCCGGTCCTGATCCCAGCCCATAGTGCTCCATTAGCGCTAACTCGCTATGCTCTACTGTGTGTACGACCTTTCAACCTCCCTCTGCCTTACACGAACTTAAAAGAGCACCTAAGGAGGATTAGTGATTTACTTTTAAGGAATTCCATTCGATGTAGAAGTTCACTACCGAAAGAGCTCATCGTTTCAGGTTTTATAAATCTTTTGCATTAACAGTGGAATAATTCAATGGATTGGACCCCTTCCGCTCCTCCGTACCTTCAACAACATATTATTATTCATTATTACAAGATCGTTAATATAAAATAAATAAGTTGTTATAAAATGTTTACATGTACTGACAATATATTTTCGCACTGTCAAATATATGTAGCTTTAAATCGTTCCAAATAGGCAGAATACATAAAATACCACCTGAACTTGTACCCAAATCTTTCTTACACACTTATTGAATACGGTAACAATATTACACACCAAACCTTTCAAAAGTGTGTTAATTACACACTACTTTTTTCCTGACCAATTTTCCAAAACATGTGTGATTTCACGCTCCAATCAGATAGTGACATGTGTTACTATTTTTTATTTACAAAATAAAATACTTAAAATTACACCTATACCCCTTAACCATCTTCTCCATTTCATATCTTTCTCTTCTCCATGGGAGATTGACGCCAACACCCCAAAAAATTTACATTTAATCACCTTCATATTATAAAGCAAAATTTGGAACTCAAGTACATTAATCACGAGTTTGTGAGTCTAGATTCAAATCTAACACAAGAAATATAATGCAAAACTCAAAACTTCATTAAGTTATGGCCAAATCCATGTGTGACGACCCAACCCGTCATCATGGGAATTACCACCCCGTTATAATGTAATTAATTGTTTTATGCTTTCATATCAGTGTTAGAGTCTATCGGGTGAGATAGGAGTGAATTGGATCGAAAATGAGGCATATAGCCTTTTTGAAGGAAACTTGAATAAGGAAAGTCAACCCGGAGTTGACTATTTAGTTAAAGGGATCAGAATCGGATTATGGTGATTTGGTTAGTTTCGGGAGGTGATTTGTGACTTAGGGGAGCAATCGGAATTGAATTTGGAGGTCCGGTGTAGAAATAGGCTTGAATTGGCTAAGGTTGAATTTTGGCGAAATCCGAACGGTAGGTGAGATTTTGATCCGGGAGTCGGAATGGAATTCCGACAATTGCAGTAGCTCCGTTACGTGATTTTGGATGCGCCTGCAAAATTTCAGTTCATTCAGAGGTCGTTAGGTCGAGTTTTTGGTCGAATGTCGATTTCGGAAGTTTAAGTGAAAACTTGGGCTTGAATCCGTGTGTAATTGGTGATTTTGATGTTTAGGATGGTGTTTTTATGCTTGCAACAAGTTTGTATCGTGTTTTGGAGTATGTTGGTGGTTTTCGTTGGGGTCCCGGGGGCCTCGGGGTGAATCCGGACCATCATCCGGCGTTTTGAAGCAATGGGAAGTCTGCTATAAATTGCAGATCGCTGGGCAAAATCCAAGCCTTCGCGTTCGCGTTGCATGGGCCGCGTTCGCGAAGGCCAGGTGAGTCAAGCATCCCGATCGCGAGACAGGGTATCGCGTTCGCGTAGGCCAGGATTCTTGAGCTTCGCGATCGCGTTCAGGATGTCGCGTTCGCGTAGGTTTGTGAGGGTGTGCATCGCGTTCGCGTGAGGGGTATTGCGAACGCGTAGAAGGAAAATCAGACGACTGGGAGTTAGTGCATCGCAAACGCATTGGGGAGGTCGCGTTCGCGAAGGTTAATCCGGAGCTGGGCATCGCGAACGCGTGGTAATGAACGCGAACGCGTAGAGTAAATGGCCCAGGCAGTGAATTAAAACCAGAAACATTTCACATACGGGTTCATTTGCAAAACCCTCCATTTTTGAAGCCTAGAGAGTGGAAGTGAAGGGAAATAGCTGGAAAATCATCGGGATATTGTCGGAGGTAAGTTTTATGGTTCCTTTACGCGTTTTTATCTAGAAATCCCCCTTTATTTCACAGAAATTGGATCAAATTGTGGGGAAATTTAGCCTAGGCCAGGGCTTTGGTAAAATACCGATTTGAACGGGAAAATGGAGTCCGAATTTGGTAAATTTTATATGCCTAGACTCGTATTGAGACGAGGGTTCCGAATATGTAACTTTTATAATTTTTCGAGAAGCACACCAAAAGTCGGGGTTTGACAACTTTGTGGGTTTTGATACAATTTGGGTTATTTCGAATGAATTGCATGAAATTAGCATATATTGATGCATTCTCTATGATTTTGAGCAAATTTGGCATCCGAGGGGATTGATTTGCGAGGCAAGCACAAGGCGGATTGAAGCTTCTACCGGTTCGAGGTGAGTGGTAGTAGTAAACAATGTACTGAGGGTTTGAAACCCCGTACTAGCACTTCACAGTGCTATGTTGAGATGAGACACGCGTCTTGTGACGAGCGTGGTGATATTGTGATTGGGGACTTGGACTTAGTCCTTCCCGACTAATAGTATACTGTGTGTTATGACTGATAATAAGTTTATAACTGTGCAATTGGGGTGATAGCCATGTTTGGGGCCTTGTGCCGATTTGTAGAGCATTAGGGAACCTATAGAGCTAGGTGACCCTTATATCACGTTGGAAACAAACACTCAGCCGTAGCTATTGCTGTATAGAATAACATGAGCCCGTACTAGATGTGTATTTTGAGAGAGATTATCCAGGGTGGAATTCCCTGTTCTAGCTGAGTGCGCCTGAAAGGCCAAGTCTATATTGACTGAGACAGGGTCAAGGAACCACTGTGATATATTATATTGGGCCTGAGAGGCCAAGTATATACTGACTGGGATAGGGTCGAGGACCCATTATGAGGTATTATATATATATATATACCTATATTGGATCGGGCTGCACGCCGCAGCAGTATATATATTGGATCGGACTGCACGCTGCAGTAATATATACATGTAATATTCATGTAATATACATGTGGGACGGACTGCACGCCGTAGTATTATTGCGCTTGGGCTGTAGGAACCCCTTCGGAGTTTGAGTTTGCACACATTCGCAGTGAGCGCTGGTGTATATTATGGGATCGGGCTGCACTCCGCAGCAGTAAGGTTATATATATGTATATATATTGGATCAGACTGCACGCCGCAGTAATACATGTGTGGATCGGGCTGCACACCGCAGTATCATAGCGCTTGGGCCTAGGGAGCCCCTCCGAAGTCTATATACACACCCAGTGAGCGCAATCGACATTAAATGGAGTGGGCTGCGCACCGCAACGGTATATATATTGGAGTGGGCTGCACGCCGCAGCATTATACTTATTCATATCCTATTACCTACTTAAATACTTATACATTATAGACATAGGTATGTGTCTTCATATATTGAGATGGCCGTACACCGTAGGGTTACGAGTGAGGGTTTGATCAGTGTGGGATCTTGTAGAGATAGAAGTGGACTGGGGATCAGAGTACTTACCACAGTGATGATATACCTATGAGGGTTGCCTTAAAACCGTTTAGTGATAGTACTGGAGTTCTTATTTTCAGTTATTGTTTATTATTGTTACTCACTGAGTTGAAATATACTCACCCCACTCCCCTGCACTTTTTGTGAAGATTCACAGGTACCCGAGAGCGATTGAGACATTGTTGTTGCCTGCTCACATCTACTTCTTGCGGAGACTACGAGGTAGCTACCAGCGTCCGCAGAGCCTGTTTCTCCTTCTTTATCATCTTGTTGATTTCCTATTTGCCTAGACTTGTTTGTATTAGGATGTTATTCTGTAGAGGCTCAGTCTCGTGACACCACGATATGGTTGGGACCGTATTTTGTATCATTTTACATTTCGCTTATCACCTGATATGATCATTTACTGTTTAAGTTTAATTTGATTAATAACTGGCTGGTTTAAGGGATAACATGGTCGGGCTTGCCTAGCATTGTGTTGGGCTCTATCACGACCAGGGTTTGGGTCGTGACAAGCTGGTATCAGAGCCTAGGTTAACAGGTCTCGCGAGTCATGAGCTGGTTGGTAGAGTCTCATGGATCGGTGCGGGGACGCCTGTACTTATCCTCGGAGGCTGCAAACCTTTTTAGGAAAAGTTTCAATTCTTGGAATTCTTGTCGTGCGATTACTTTTGACTTGGACTGAACTTTGACATTCTATTCTCTCGCAGATGGCGAGAATCCGAGCTTACGGATGTGGAGGACGACCACCACTACCACCTGCTAGAGGCCGGGGACGCGGCCGTGGTCGTGGCGGAGTTAGGGCGATTGAGCGGTGCCGGGTGACCCACGGCCCCCGGTTGCGGAGAGGTGCCGGCGGCACCGGATCGAGGCACCGGTGTGCCCGTTGTCATTCGGGTCTATAGGAGACCACGGCTTAGATACTAGCGGTTTACAACGGCACAGCACGGGCGGTTTCGATTACTACTTGCGGCGGTGCACCCGAGGGATCGGGGGTGGTCGTCGGACCCCCGCAGTACGCACTCCGGAGCCAGGAGTGCAGGGCGTACGGACACTAGAGGCTCCTCCGGTTCGACTGTGGTTCGGTTCGGCCGACGGATCGAGGTTCGGGGGGACGAGGGTCGAGGCTATGACGGACGATGAGCGGCGTCGTCTCGAGAGATTCACCGAGGTTATCTCCTCCGGTGTTCACGGGTGCTCCGGGCGAGGAGCCCAAGGTTTCCCGGACAAGTGCCGTCGGATGCTTCGTACGGCGGGGATCTTGGAGTCTAGTGGGGTATCTTTCACTACCTTTCAATTTTAGGGGCCGGCCTTCGCTTGGAGGGAGGCTTATGAGCGCCGCGGGCCGGTCGGAGTAGCACCACTATCATGGCCGAGTTCTCCGCTATGTTCTTGAAGAAATGGGTGCCTCGATCTCGAGAGAGAGGAGATGCGTAGGCGGTTTGAGGGTCTCCGTCAAGGGGGACATGTCGGTGTCAGAGTATGAGATCAGGTTTACGGAGTTGTCTAGATATGCACCGTGGTTGGTTCATTCCGACAGAGAGAGGATTGGACACTTCGTGGACGGCCTCATTTATCCCATTCGTATTCTGATGACTCGGGAGAGGGTTTTGAGTCGTACATTTGTGGATGCTGTGGATATTGCTCGCGACATAGAGACAGATCGTCGCAGGGAGCGGGATGAGAGGGAAGCCAAAAGGCCTCGAGGTTCAGCTAGTTCCAGTGGCACTCAGACCAGAGGCCAGAGTCAGCAGAGCCGAGGTCGCTCTTTCATTTCTAGACAGGGTTATCAGGGTTCGCACCAGAGCCAGCCATCTCTCAGTGCCATGGCAGCTCAGAGTTCTTTATAGGCCTCATCTGCTCAGGGTTCATCTCGGCCTAGTTCATCAGCTGGCCACTCCAGCGCCAGAGGTCCTTATCAGTCTCAGTCCCCAGCACCGGGGAGTTGCTACGAGTGCGGAGAGTTTGGGCACCACCGTAGGGAGTGTCCCCGTCTTGTTTCCAGATCTTATCAGCAGAGGGGGCAGCCCTCGTTATCTGGTCCTTCTACTTCAGCACCCGCCCCGCCAGCTAGGGGTGAGGGTCAGACAGCTAGGGGTCGCTCTCGAGGGGGAGGCCGATCAGGCGGACAGGCTAGATGCTATGCTCTTCAGGGCCGATATGAGGCCGTTGCTTCTGATGCTGTCATTACAGGTATTATTTCGGTCTACCACAGAGATGCCTCAGTATTGTTTGATCCTGGTTCTACTTATTCTTATGTGTCTACATATTTTGCTCCACATTTGGGCATGACCCGAGGGTGTCTTGAGCTTCCAGTGCATGTATCTACCCTGGTAGGGGATACTATTATTGTGGACGAAGTATATCGGTCCTGTTTGGTCACTATTGGGGGTCTGGAGACCCGAGTAGACCTGTTGCTTCTCAGCATGATTGATTTTGATGTTATATTGGGCATGGAGTGGCTATCTCCATGTCATGCTATTCTGGACTGTCATGCTAAGACAGTCACTTTGGCTATGCCGGGCATTCAGAGGATCGAGTGGCGAGGCACGACTGAGTATGTACCTAGCAGGAAGGCCCAACGAATGGTTGGGAAGGGTTGTCTCTCTTATTTAGCATTTGTGCGGGAGGTCGAGGCCCAGACTCCCAATATTGATTATGTTCCCATTGTGCGAGACTTTCCTGATGTGTTTCCCTCAGACCTGTCGGGCATGCCGCCGGACAGGGATATTGATTTTGGGATCGATTTGGTGCCAGGCACTCAGCCTATTTCTATTCCTCCGTATTGGATGGCACCAGCTGAGTTGAAGGAATTGAAGGAGCAGCTCCAGGAACTCCTAGATAAGGGGTTCATTCGGCCGAGTGTGTCGCCGTGGGGTGCACCGGTCCTGTTTGTTAAGAAGAAGGATGGATCCATGAGGATGTGTATTGACTACAGGCAGCTGAACAAAGTTACAGTGAAGAATAAGTATCCATTACCCCGTATTGATGATTTGTTCGACCAGTTGCAGGGTGCTAGGGTGTTCTCTAAGATCGACTTGACATTAGGGTATCATCAGCTGAAGATTTGGGATTCAGATGTTCCGAAGACCGTATTCGGGACGAGATATGGTCACTATAAGTTCCTGGTGATGTCATTTGGCTTGACTAATGCTCCAGTGACATTTATGGATTTGATGAACAGAGTGTTCAGGCCCTATATTGATATTTTTGTCATTATTTTCATTGATGACATCTTGATATATTCACGTAGCCTAGGGGAGCACGAGCAACATTTGAGGGCAGTGCTTCAGACCTTGCGAGAGCAGAAGCTTTATGCTAAGTTCTCCAAGTGTGAGTTTTGGCTAGAGTCAGTGGCATTCTTGGGGCATATTGTGTCAGGAGATGGTATTAAAGTGGATCCCAAGAAGGTCGAGGCAGTTTAGAGTTGGCCATGTCCTACTTCAGTGACCAAGATCAGGAGCTTCTTGGGATTAGCAGGCTATTATCAGCGATTTGTTCAAGGCTTCTCATCTATTGCATCACCTCTAACCAGATTGACCCAAAAAGAAGTCCCATTCTGTTGGTCTGATGATTGTGAGTAGATCTTCCAGAAGCTCAAGACGACTTTAACTACGACACCAGTTCTTGTATTGCCTTCTTGTTCGGGGACGTATACGGTATATTGCGATGCCTCAAGAGTTGGCATTGCTTGTGTGTTGATGCAGGAGGGTAGGGTCATTGCTTATGCTTCTCGTCAGTTGAAGCCCCATGAGAAGAACTACCTTGTCCATGATTTGGAGCTAGCATCCATAGTTCACGCTTTGAAGATTTGGAGGCATTACCTGTATGGTGTCTCATGTTAGGTGTATACGGATCATCGCAGTCTTCAGCACTTATTCAGACAGAAGGACCTTAATTTGAGACGGCGAAGGTGGTTGGAGTTGCTTAAGGATTATGACATCACTATCTTGTATCATCCGGGGAAGGCCAATGTGGTGGCTGATGCTTTGAGTCTGAAGGTGATTAGTATGGGTAGCCTAGCTTTCATCCCAGTTGGGGAGAGGCCATTTGCTTATGATGTTCAGGCCCTAGCCAATCGGCTAGTGAGATTAGATATTTCGGAGCCGAGTCGAGTGTTGGCTTGTGTTGTTTCTCGATCTTCCTTATATGATCGCATCAGGGAGCGACAGTATGATGACCCACATTTGCTTGTCCTTAAGGACAGAGTGCAGCATAATGATGCTAGAGATGTGACTATCGATAGTGATGGTGTTCTGAGGATGCAGGGCCGTATATGCGTGCCCAATGTAGATGGTTTGCGGGAGTTGATACTTGAGGAGGCACACGGTTCGCGGTACTCTATTCACCCAGGTGCCGCAAAGATGTACCAAGACTTGAGACAGCACTACTGGTGGAGGAGAATGAAGATGGATATTGTCAGGCATGTAGCTAAGTGCCTCAATTGCCAGCAGGTCAAGTATGAGCATGAGAGACCGGGCGGTGTTCTTCAGCGTATGGTCATTCCCGAGTGGAAATGGGAGAGGATCACCATGGATTTTGTTACTGGACTCCCTCGGACAGCAAGGAAGTTTGATTATGTATAGGTGATTGTTGATCGGCTGACTAAGTCCGCACATTTCATCCCAGTTAGCACTACTTACTCATCGGAGCGGTTGGCAGCGATCTTTATTCGGGAGATTGTCAGGTTGCATGGGGTCCCGGTGTCTATTATATCGGACCGAGGCACTCAGTTCACTTCTTAGTTTTGGAGAGCATTTCAGCGAGAGATGGGTACGCGGGTTGAGTTGAGCACCGCATTTCACCCCCAGACAGACGGACAGTCTAAGCGCACTATTCAGATCCTGGAGGATATGTTGCGAGCATGTGTGATCGATTTTGGTGGTTCGTGGGATGAGTTCCTGCCACTTGTTGAGTTTGCCTACAACAACAGTTATCAGTCGAGTATTCAGATGGCCCCGTACGAGGCATTGTATGGCAGATGGTGTAGATCCCTCGTCGGATGGTTTGAGCCTGGTGAGGATAGGTTGATAGGGACTGAGTTAGTTCAGGATGCTCTGGATAGGGCAAAGTTGATCCAGGAGAGGCTTCGCACAGTACAGTCTCGCCAAAAGAGTTATGCAGACCGTAGAGTTCGAGAGTTGTCTTTCATGGTTGGTGACAGAGTATTGTTGAAGGTTTCACCCATGAAGGGTGTCATGAGGTTCGGGAAGAAAGGGAAGTTGAGTCCCAGGTACATTGGTCCTTTTGAGATACTCAGGAGAGTAGGAGAGGTGGCATATGAGTTGGCATTGCCACCCAGCTTATCCAGCGTTCATCCAGTATTCCATGTGTCTATCCTCCGGAAGTACATTGGGGATCCGTCTCATGTATTATAATTCAGTACCATTTAGCTTGATGGTGATCTATCTTATGAAGTGGAGCCAGTGGCTATTCTGGGTAGGCAGGTTCGAAAGTTGAGGTCTAAGGAGATTGCTTCAGTCAAGGTGCAGTGGAGAGGTCGACCCGTAGAGGAGGCTACTTGGGAGATCGAGCAGGAGATGCGGAGCTGATATCCTCGCTTGTTTGAGACTTCAGGTATGTTTCTTGACCCGCTCAAGGACGAGCGTTTGCTTAAGAGGGGGAGAATGTGATGACACGACCCGTCATCATGGTAATTACCACCCCGTTATATTTTAATTACAAGTTTTATGCTTTCATATTAGTGTTAGAGTCTATCGGGTGAGTTAGGAGTGAATTGATCGAAAATGAGGCATATAGCCTTTTTGAAGGAAACTTGAATAAGAAAAGTCAACCCGGAGTTGACTATTTAGTTAGAGGGCTCGGAATTGGATTCTGATGATTCGGTTAGTTTCGGGAGGTGGTTTGTGACTTAGGGGAGCAATCGGAATTGAATTTGGAGGTCCGGTGTAGAAATAGGCTTGAATTGGCTAAGGTTGAATTTTGGCGAAATCCGAACGGTAGGTGAGATTTTGATCCGGGAGTCGGAATGGAATTCGACAGTTGCAGTAGCTCCGTTAGGTAATTTTGGATGTGCCTGCAAAATTGCAGGTCATTCGGAGGTCGTTAGGTCGGGTTTTTGGTCGAATGTCGATTTCAGAAGTTTGAGTGAAAACTTGGGCTTGAATCCGTGTGTAATTGGTGATTTTGATGTTTAGGATGGTGTTTTTATGCTTGGAACAAGTTCGTGTCGTGTTTTGGAGTATGTTGGTGGTTTTCGTTGTAGTCCCGGGGGCCTCGGGGTGAATCCAGACCATCATCCGGCGTTTTGAAGCAATGGGAAGTCTGTTGTAAATTGCAGATCACTGGGTAAAATCCAAGCCTTCGCGTTCGCGAAGACCAGGCGAGTCAAGCATCGCGATCACGAGATAGGGTATCGCGTTCGCGTAGGCCAGGATTCTTGAGCTTCGCGATCGCGTTCAGGATGTCGCGTTCGCGTAGGTTTGTGAGGGTGTGCATCGCGTTCGTGTGAGGGGTATCGCGAACGCGTAGAAGGAAAATCAGACGGCTGGGAGCTAGTGCATCGCGAACGCGTTGGGGAGGTCGCGTTCGCGAAGGTTAATACGGAGCTGGGCATCGCGAATGCGTGGTAATGAACGCGAACGCGTAGAGTAAATGGCCCAGGCAGTGAATTAAAACCAGAAACATTTCACATACGGGTTCATTTGCAAAACCCTCCATTTTTGAAGCCTAGAGAGTGGAAGTGAAGGGAAATAGCTGGGAAATCATCGGGATATTGTCGGAGGTAAGTTTTATGGTTCATTTACGCATTTTTATCTAGAAATCCTCCTTTATTTCACTGAAATTGGATCAACTTGTGGGGAAATTTAGCCTAGGCCAGGGCTTTGGTAAAATACCGATTTGAACGGGCAAATGGAGTCCGAATTTGATAAATTTTATATGCCTATACTCGTATTGAGACGAGGGTTCTGAATATGTAACTTTTATAATTTTTGAGAAGCGCACCAAAAGTCGGGGTTTGACAACTTTGTGGGTTTTGATACAATTTGGGTTATTTCAAATGAATTGCATGAAATTAGCATATATTGATGCATTCTCTATGATTTTGAGCAGATTTGGCATCCGAGGGGATTGATTTGCAAGGTAAGCGCAAGGCGGATTGAAGCTTCTACCGGTTCGAGGTGAGTGGTAGTAGTAAATAATATACTAAGGGTTTGAAACCCCGTACTAGCACTTCACAGTGCTATGTTGAGATGAGACACGCGTCTTGTGATGAGCGTGGTGACATTGTGATTGGGGACTTGGACTTAGTCCTTCCCGACTAATAGTATACTGTGTGTTATGACTGATAATAAGTTTATAACTGTGCAATTGGGCCGATAGCCATGTTTGGGGCCTTGTGCTAATCTGTATAGCATTAGGGAACCTATAGAGCTAGGTGACCCTTATATCGTGTTGGGAACATACACTCAGCCGTAGCTCTAGCTGTATAGCATAATATGAGCCCGTACTAGATGTGTACATTGAGAGAGATTATCCAGGGTGGAATTCCCTGTTCTTGCTGAGTGGGCCTGAAAGGCCAAGTCTATATTGACTGAGACAGGGTCAAGGACCCACTGTGATATATTATATTGGGCCTGAGATGCCAAGTATATACTGACTGGGATAGGTTCAAGGACCCGTTGTAAGGTATTATATATATATACCTATATTGGATCGGGCTGCACGCCGCAGCAGTATATATATTGGATCGGACTGCACGCCGCAGTAATATACATGTAATATTCATGTAATATACATGTGGGACGGACTGCACGCCGCAGTATTATTGCGCTTGGGCTGTAGGAGCCCCTTCGGAGTCTGAGTCTGCACACATTCTTAGTGAGCGATGGTGTATATTATGGGATCGGGCTACACTCCGCAACAGTATGGTTATATATATGTATATATATTTGATCGAACTGCACGCCGCAGTAATACATGTGTGGATCGGGCTGCACGCCGCAGTATCATAGCGCTTGGGCCTAAAGAGCCCCTCCGAAGTCTGTATACACCCCCAGTGAGCGCGCGTCGACGTTAAATGGAGCGGGGTGCGCGCCGCATCGGTATATATATTGGAGCGGGTTGCACGCCAGCATTATACTTATTCGTATCCTATTACCTACTTAAATACTTATACATTATAGACATAGGTATGTGTGTTCATATATTGAGATGGCCGTACAGCGTAGGGGTACGAGTGAGTGTTTGATCAGTGTGGGATCTTGTAGAGATATAAGCGGACTGGAGATCGAAGTCTTACCACGGTGATGATGTACTGTGAGGGCTGCCTTAGAGCAGTTTAGTGATAGTACTTGAGTTCCTTATTTTCGGTTATTGTTTATTATTGTTACTCGCTCGGTTGAAATATACTCGCCCCACTTCCCTGGTGCAGATTCACAGGTAGCCGAGAGCGGTTGAGACATTGTAGCTGCTGATCATTGTCTACTTTTCGGAGATTACGAGGTAGTGGTTGGGGTCGCAGAGCTTGTTTTCTCCTTACTTTATCATCTTGTTGATTTCTGTTTGCCTGAGACTTGTTTGTATTAGGATGTTATTATGTAGAGGCTCGGTCTCGTGACATCGCGATATGGTTGGGGCCGTATTTTGTATCTTTTACATTTCGCTTATCACCTGATATGATCATTTACCGTTTAAGTTTAATTTGATTAATAACTTGTTGGTTTAAGGGATAATATGGTCAGGCTTGCCTAGCATTGTGTTGGGCGCCATCACGATCATGGTTTGGGTCGTGACACCATGGTTGCTCGATTCGTGGTATAAATTCAAACACAGATTTATATAATTCTCTTGATATAGATTTCTTTTAACTTTCTTTACCAATTTCTTCCAAAGCTATTGTATATATTATTATTCTTAAAATGATGGACATGGAAGATGGGGAAAATGGGTGGGGAAGAAGACGAAAATGGGAAAATATGCAAGGGCAACAACAAATTAGTTGTTTGGGGGGAGGTGAGAGACGAAGAGGGAAGGACATATAAATAATATAACGCAGGGGAGGTTTGAAATTGGGAAGAAGACACACGAGGTGGGGGATTGGGGGTTGGGGCGGGGAAGAAGACAAGAGGAGGGGTTATTTTTCTTTCTTTTTTTATTTGTTAATTGGTGTAAAAAGGGGGAATAATTAGAAATTAGACACGTGGATTCTTTATAGAACTTCTGAAATGAAATTTTACATTTACACGCCTGTTTGATGTAAAGCACGCAGGTGCCACATAGCTAAAATAGTGTATAAGTGACACACTTTGGAATAGTTTAGTGTGTAATATTATTTTCGTATTTATTAAGTGTGTAAGAGAGATTTGGATGCAAGTTCAGACAATATTTATGCATTCTGTCTTCCAAATAATAATCTTAAGTGATACTCCTAGTAACTTGTAGCGTTAAGTATACATCATGCATGACAACATTAGAAACGTACAGCCGCCTGCTTTTTGGCTGCAGAAAGAAAAGAAGAAAAAAAAGGAAAAAAAAAGTTGTATGGCCAGAAATCTCTCACCGGATTATTATCCTAAATATTAGGTCCCTCTTTGCTCTTTGCTCCCATTTTGCACTTTTATGCTCCTTGACTGGCAAAAATAACACAAACAATGTGAAGCTATCCTTCCTTGAAATAGATGGCTATCTCTTTCATCTCAAACAGACGAAAGCTACTATCAATCATAACAAGAAACAAGAGTTTTCTTTCTTTTTTCCCTTTGTTTGGCACCATATAAGTTTGGTTTAAGCGAGCAAAGTTCTAGAAGAAGTTTATAAATTCTAATATTGTGAAAAAATTAAAGCTGAAAAATCCTAGACCATAAACCCTAGTTAGAATCAATCTTTGATTTTTTTTTTTTTTGACATAATTATCAGGAAAGAGAGAAATCCAACTGAGCACGTAGACTATAGTTAGATTCAAATTTGTGATATTGTGGTTCAAATAATGACTATTTGGTTGCCAGACTGACGTGTGATGCATGAAAATTTCCTCTATTAGTAGTGTATACATTACTGATGGTTATCCGTAATGTGGTTTACACATGTAATACTTGAAGCGTTGTTTAAAACGAAGGGATTTTTACCTATCTATACCATATATCAAATCTTATTACCAAAAATATTCATAATTTATTATTTACCTGAGTTGTTCACACTTTTACTACAAATTATATACCAATTCAAAAATAGGTAGATTTTACCATTAAAAACGCGTTAAAATGAAGGCACCAAATCTGCGTGTGATTCTATCAACAGTAAATACAAAATTTGAAACAGAAAGAGATCTCAAAGTTGAAAAAACTTGTTCTTCTATATATTTTCCACCATTGATAGCCATTAAAAAGCTTGAAAGCTTTGAATTCAAATTTGAGTTTTCAAAAATTATTATTTGTTTGGATTGGGTGATGTTGTAAATAATTCGAAATATGTTTAGGAGTTTATATCTCAATTTTGAGGGGTTTTGGTGAAGATTAGACTTGGTTTTGACAGAATTTCACATTGAAACTCGTCGAAGAAGAAGAAGAAGACATATTTCCAGAAATTATAGATAAGTTGTAGGTAAAGTGTAGATAAATTATAGAAATGTAGATAAATTGTAGATATATTGGAGATAGTTTGTAAATAAATTGTAGATTGGGAAGACTATAACTTCTACAAGTGTCACGACCCTAGTTCACCAATCGTGAACCTGTCATGACGGCACCCAGTCTTCGCGACCTGGTAAGTCTAAAAAGATGCAGAATATACAATTTCATGAACAAAAGGATAAGATAACAGCGGAATAAAGTAAATGAAATGTAATAAGTGCCGCTCGGCACATACACTTCGCTAAAACACACTAAGTAACATACTACCAAGACCGGAAAACCCACGGGCAACACAGACTAACAAAGAGTACAACTGTGGCTCTACACATCAAGAATGTCTATACAACGAGAATAAGGGAAATAACTGCTATCACTAATGAGAATAGAAGGGGACTCTCCGGATCCGCGGACGTAGCAGATCATACCTCGAGTCTCCTGAAGTGCTGCTAGATCATCTGAAATGTGCCTGATCTGATGTACCTGGATCTGCACAACAAAAGTGTGCAGAAGAGTAGTATGAGTACACAACGGCGGTACTCAATAAGTGCCAAGCCTAACTTCGATGGAGTAGTGACGAGGAAGGTCAGGGCCCTACCGAGAGACAATAACATAATGATAATAATAATAATAATATTGAGAAGTTTAAATAAGAATGAGACTGAAATAACAACAATAAAGTAAATACTGTAACCGTCTACAATTAAGCTAATAAAGAGTAACCAACACAACATAAATCCAAATCAACCAGTCCAGGAACTCCGAGAATTGAACCCGCAATCCCTCTCTATATTGAACAACTCAGGATCTCCGAGAATTGAACCCGCAGTCCCAACATCAGTATCTCTAGGTCTCCGAAAATCAAACCCGCAGTCTGTATCTCAATATCTCAGGATCTCCGGGAATCGAACCCGCAGTCCGTGCCTCAATAGCTCAGGATCTCCGGGAATTGAACCCGCAATCCGTATCTCAATAGCTTAGGATCTCCGGGAATTAAACCCGCAGGCCGTATCTCAATAAACTTTGGGTCTTCGGAAATCGAACCAGCAGCCCTTGGATCTCCGGGAATCGAACCTGCAGTCCACAAACACAACCACAATCAATAAGAGGGAAAAAATGACCATTTTTCAACTATAAAGCTCTCATTTAGGGACTAAGTGTCCTAAAACACTCCAAATTCTAGAACCGAACCTCCCGGCAAACTACAATAGCAGAAATGAACTTAGGGGAACGGTTAAATTGAGGATCGGGGCGTAATATTTCAAAAATGACGGGCCGGGTCATTACAACAAGTCTTCTACAATTATGTCGAAAATGCCAATTATGCTACAATTGAAATGAGAATTGGGATATTAAAATTTAATGTATTCAGTTTGTAGGTATCTTGGAGATAAATTATAGATTGTTTGATTCTGATTGTATATGCATTATTTTCTGTTTTCACAAATCCTAAACGACTAAAGCTTCTACAAAATCTTATGCAAAAAACAGTTTATATTTTATCTATAACTTTTCTAATTTGACTACAAAATATCTACAAATTCTAAAAATATGTCTTATTCTTCTTCTTCTTCTCCGAGTTTCAATCTGAAATTCAGTCAAAACTAAGTCTAAATCTTAACCAAAACCCCTCACAATTGAGATATAAACTCCTAAATATACTACAAATTATTTACAACAACACCCAATCAAAACAAGAAAGGGAAGATGAACATGTACATGTAAATATAACATGATCAGCGTAACAATAACAGTAAGAAAAAGAGGAGTTGTCGGCATAAAACGTAAACTGCTCGCATTGACGAAACCACTTCTAGTTGATTTCTTTTTTGTTAGTTAGTTAATTTATTTTTAATACTACTAAAATACTGCTAAATGAATATTTTATTTTCTTGTTTGTTTAATTGTTTGTTAGATGCAGTACTGGATATCTTCTTTAATATAGTTAATGACAAAAAGGAAAAAAAATCAACGAAATAATAATATCATGCGAACAAAATTGACATTTATTTAATTCTAATAACTTCAAACGCTAATCTATGACGTGAAGATTTTTCAATAATATATATAAGTAAACCCTCCTGCACATCCACGACATTGTTTGGCAATTAAACGTACCTAACGTATATTTTTTAATTTTTTTATTAGAAGTGATGAGTCAATCAAGTGAAAAGTAGGAAGACGATGGGTAACATATACTAAAAGAATAGGTAATGTCTTTTCCTGGGAAGATACACTCCTATATTAATGCCTAATATAAATAAACCCTTAATTATATTCCTAATTTGAATTATGGTATATAAACGGTAATTTGGTATGCTTAAATGTAATAAACACAAACCTTAAACATTGAGGGTAATAAAGTTTCATATATGTTATATGTATGTAAAAATTCCTAAAATGAATAATCGAAAATTACGATATACTTGCAAAACTAACACTTTTAAATTAACTAGTTTCATCCACACTCGTCCTAAGAGAGAATATCAGTTTCAATTTATGTTTGTTGTTCTTAATTTTCATATTGTTTAGTCCAACTACAAAGTTTCTCATAACATACAATCCCATTTCATGTATTTTTATTTTGAAAATAGGCATAACAACTCTTCCAATAGATGCATGAATTCGATCGCCCTAAAGCAAAAAATTATGAAAATAAGTTAGTAAAGAGCATAAGTTGAAGAAAATATATCACAACTTGAAAAAAATAACAATACGTAAAAGAGTATGCACCTTTTCATCTTGAATAATTAATTCGATTGAATTAGAATTTTCTGGTTTCTCGCGGTATGAAATATGCCACAATCTAACAACACGAACTTTCAAATTTCAACTCATTTTGGACAATGCTATTTCACTGATATAGTTATAGTTTGGAGGCACACTTTTGGCGAAGTTTATGTGAGACCTAAAGCCTAAGCAATGTAGAGATGCCAAACCTAAATTAAAGTTGCTTAAATAAAGATTTGTAAGAAAAGACTATAGTAGTAAATCAATTTATAAGGATCTTTGGTAGAAATTTTAACGTGTGATCTTTCTTGGAAGATACAAAATATGGATGCAAGATACAAAATATTGTTAATTCTTTCTTAAAAAAGAATATCTAACATACAAAATAAGTCTTTCTTAAAAAAAATTCCTACCATAAGTAAACTATATACAAAGAATACCAAACGTCCAACATGTTCTCAACAGAGAACATTTTTTGTCTAAATTTTAAAATATTTGGCTTTGATTATTTTATGAAATTTTTTCATTTATTTTATTTCATATAATATAATGTAAGATACAAAATATTTATTTAGATACAATTTTGTTAAATTAATTAATTCTTTCTTAAAAAAGAATTCCTACCATATCTAAATAATACCTACATTAATGTATATTGTTCGCAAATAAGGTCAAATACAAAAATTGTACTAACTACATAATTATTATTTTAACTTAACATTAATGTGTAAGATACTTAGAATTATACTAATTGATTCTTTCTAAAAAAAAAAGGAATACATATCATAATCTAACAAAATATTTTTGCGATTTGGACGTCCAACAGGTTGTCAAAAAAGGACGTTTTTGTTTAAATTGTAAAAATATTTGGCTTTGATGATTTCATGAACTTTTTTTTCTTTAATATAATATAAATAGATGTAAGATACAAAATATTTATTTAATTAATTATTTTTAAAAAATAATTCAGACAATAAGTAATTTATACACAAAATCTAACGTCCAACATGTTCTCAAAAGAGAATAATTGTTGTTTAAATTTTAAAATGTGGCTTTGATTATTTTATGAACTTTTTTTCATTTATTTTCTTTAATATAATATAGATTTAAGATATAAAATATTTATTTAGATATAATTTTTTGAATTTATTAATTATTTCTTGAAAAAAAATTCCTACCATAGCTAAATGATACCTATATTATGTATTTTGTGTAATGACCCAGCCCACCATTGTGCATATATTGTCCGCTTTGGGCCTAGCCCGCACGGTTTTGTTCCGCCCCAGGTAGTCCACTGGGGAAAAGGCCTATGCACATGGTGGTCCAACACCCTTACTTAACTAGCCCAGGACTCCCTCTCAGTTCCGATGTGGGACTCCTGTGAGCTACAGCTACAGCTACCCGCTGATCATCGGAACTGAGAGGGAGTCCTCGGCTAGTTAAGTAAGGGTGTTGGACCACCATGTGCATAGGCCTTTTCCCCAGTGGACCAGCCGGGGAGGAATAAAACTGTGCGGGCTAGGCCCAAAACGGACAATATATGCACAGTGGTGGGCCGGGTCATTACAATTGGTATCAGAGCTGACTCTCTGGAGTACGATGGGTGGGTACTCGCAACGAGGACGTTGTGTCCTTGTTGGTGGGGTGATTGGTATCAGTGGTATCAGCGGGTAGCTGTAGCTGTAGCTCACAGGAGTCCCACATCGGAACTGAGAGGGAGTCCTGGGCTAGTTAAGTAAGGGTGTTGGACCACCATGTGCATAAGCCTTTTCCCCTGTGGACCACCTGGGGCAGAACAAAACTGTGCGGGCTAGGCCCAAAACGGATAATATATGCACAGTTGTGGGTCGGGTCATTACATTTTGGTCATAAATAAGGTCAGATACAAAGCTTGTACTAAGTGCAAAATTATTATTTCAACTTAACATTAACGTGTAAGGTACTTAGAATTATATTAATTGATTTTTCTTAAAAAAGAATACCAATATTTTTGTGATTTGGACGTCCAACAGGTTATGATTTTTATTTAAATTTTAAAAATATTTAGCTTTGATAATTTTATGAACTTTTTTAGTCTTTTTTCTTTAATATATTATAGATAGATGTAAGATACAAAATATTTATTTAATTAAGTATTTTTAAAAAAAAAAATTCCTACCATAAGTAAACTATACACAAAATCTAACGTCCAATATGTACTCAAAAGTGCACATTTTTTGTTTAATTTTAAAATATTTGGCTTTAATTATTGTATGAACTTTTCTCATCTATTTTCCTTAATATAATATAGATAGATGTAAGATACACAATATTTATTTAATTAAGTCTTTCTTAAAAAATAATTCCTACCATAAGTAAACTATACAAAAATCTAACATCCAACATGTTCAAAAGAGAACATTTTTTGTTTAAGTTTTAAAATATTTGGCTTTGATTATTGTATGAAATTTTTTCATTTATTTTCTTTAATATAATATAGATGTAATGTCACGACCCCAAAACCCGGGCTACAAAATATTTATTTAGATACAATTTTTTTAATTAATTATTTATTTCTTAAAAAAGAATTCCTACCATATCTAAATGATACATATATTAATGTATATCGTTCGCAAATAAGTTCAGATACAAACCTTGTACTAAATGTAGAATTATTATTTCAACTTAACATTAATGTGTAAGGTACTTAGAATTATATTAATTGATTCTTTCTCAAAAAAGAATACCTACCATAATCTAACAAAATATTTGTCACGACCCAAACCCCGATTGTGATAGCGCCCAACACATTGCTAGGCAAGCCCGACCATCTTATCTTTTTAAACCAGCCAATTATAAATTAATATTGATTAATCGGCGTAGTTAGCTTGTTTTCAAAACAAATCAGATGTATGATACAAAATATTTTTCTAATTAAGTCTTTCTTAAAAAATAATTCCTACCATAAGTAAACTATACACAATCTAACGTCCAACATGTTCTCAAAAGAGAACATCTTTTGTTTAAATTTTAAAATATTTGGCTTTGATTATTTAAAGAATGAAATTTAATTTACCAAAAATCTTGGACTACTACTTTAATTAATTATGTTTCCATTTATAATTTTAAATTACCATTGTTGTCTTAGAATTGCCAAGTGGCATTATTTTAGCATGTCACTTGACTTAACCACATTGCAAACTATTCTCCTTTTAATAAATATAAATATTTTGGACGTCCAACATGTTGTCAAAAAGACCATTTTTTAAAAATTTTAAAATATTTGGCTATGATTATTTTATGAATTTTTTTAGTCTATTTTCTTTAATATAATATAGATAGATGTAAGATACAAAATATTTTTTTAATTAAGTCTTTCTTAAAAAATAATTCCTACCTGAAGTAAACTATATACAATCTTTTTTTTTTTGGTAGGAACGATATGGATATTATATATAATAAAATTTACACAGTTTAGAGCTTGGGATGCCTATATGGAATTTGAAGTACAAGATTAAAACTACAAGAGTAAATACTCCCTAGTGGAGAATTTATCCTATTAGATAAACTAGGAGACGGTAAAAGATAATTACAAACAGGTTTAATAATATTACTACTAACATTCTGAATTGCTCTTGTATGGAGTATGCCATGACAGTGTTATTGATAGCAAGACATCACAAAACTTGGTGAAGATTCAAAAATTTGGCAGTCCTTCAATTGTTGTGTAACGACCCGGCCCGTCGTTACGGGGAATTACCACCCTATTACCTTGAATTTACATATTTTATGATTTTATATCAGTATTGGAGTATATCGGGTGAGCTAGGAGTGATTCGGGTTGAAAATGAAACAAATAGCCTTCTTGAAGGAAGCTTGAATGTAGGAAGTCAACCTAGAGTTGATTATTGAGTTAGAGTGCCCGGAATCGGATTCTGATGATTCGACTAGTTTCGGGGGATCATTTATGACTTAGGAGAGCAATAGAAATCGAATTCGAAGGTCCGGTGTAGTATTAGGCTTGAATTGGCTAAGGTCAAATTTTGGCGAAAACCATATGGTAGGTGAGATTTTGATACGGGGGTCGAAATGTAGTTCCGACCGTTTCTGTAGCTTCGTTAAGTGATTTTGGATATGTCTGCAAATTTTCAGGTCATTCGGACGTCGTTTGATCGGGTTTTGGATTGAATGTTAGTTTCAGAAGTTTTGAAGAAACTTAGGCTAGAATCCGTGTGAAAATGGAGATTTTGATGTTTAGGATGGTGTTTTTATGATTGGAACAAGTCTGTATTATGTTTTGAAGTATGTTAGTGGTTTTTGTTAGGGTCTTGGGGGCCTCGGGACGAATTCGGACCATCAACCGGGCATCTTAGAGTTGGAAAAACCTACAGAAAATTGCAGGTCAGTGCAGCAGGAATTAAGCCTTCGCGTTCGCGTGGAGGCAGTCGCGTTCGCGAAGTCCAAGGGAGCTAAAGCTTCGTGTTCGCGTGAGAAAGCTTCGCGTTCGCGAAGGAGAAACAGGCGAGGCATCGCGTTCGCGTGAAGAACTACGCATTCGCGTAGGCAGCGTGGGGAGAGGCATCGCGTTCGCGTGACTGAGAGTCGCGAACGCGTAGAAGGGAAATAGGTCAGCTTCGCGTTCCCGTGACCTTATGTCGCATTCGCGATGAGTTAATTGGCAGAGCATCGCGTTCGCGGGTGAACCATCGCGAACGCGAAGAACAAAAATGCTGTCAATGAATTAAAAATGCAGAAACAGTGTAGTCGCGGGTTCATTCACCCAAAACACAATTTTGAACCCTAGAGAGAAGAAATCACGGGGAAAACACTGGGATATCATCGAGTATTCATTGGAGGTAAGATTATTGACTCAAAAACATAATTTTATGGTAGAATTAACATCAAATTTTCATGAATTTCGGTAGAAATTGTGAAGAATTGTGGCCTAGGTATTAAAAAAGGGATTCTGAGTTTTGAAAGGCCATTCAAACTCTGATTTCAATAAATTTTATATGCACGGACTCATGGCGAGACGAGGATCGCATTGGTATAATTTCTGATTTTTTCGGACAGCGGGCCCGGGGTCGGGTTTTACCAATTTAGCGTATTTATGCATTTTTCATGTAAATATAAATGGGTTATGTTTCTTTGACCCGTAAATGACATAATTATTGTGGTTTGAATAGATTTTACACGCGAGGCAGCGAATTCTAAAGGAAAAGGCATTGCGGACGAGTCTACGACCGGCTAGAGGTGAGTGGTTTGTGTATATGGTAGCCTGAGGGTTCAAAACCCCGGCTTAGCACATTGTGACACTAGTAGGGCGTGGCTCGCACCCCGTGGTAGGTGCGGGATTGATTGTGACTGGGGATTGAGACTTGGTCCATCCCGGATATGGATAATATGCTATTAGTGATGGAAATACATTATGTTTGACATATTTGTGGGTTGTAAGCCTTATTTGGAGCGTTGTGCCGACCTGTAGTATCCTTAGGGGATATTATATATATGATAGCTATACTTTCTTAATCACTTATCTCAGTCCTGGAATTTGAAATCACAATATTGAAATGCTAAGTCACCGGTTTTGTAAAATAAAATAAAAGATAAAGTATTTTCATAAATTATGAACTGGAATCTGAAAATAAGTAATTTGAATTGTTTTGTGACTTATACGATTATTGTGGACTGAGGATGGATCGGGCAGTACGCCGCAACGGTTGATATGATATGAGGATCGGGCTGCACGCCACAGTAGTATTGCGCTTGGGCTGTAGGAGCCCCTCCGGAGTCTGTACACACCCCTAATGAGCGCCATCGACGTTAAATGGATCGGGCTACACGCCGTAGTGGTTATGTGTTTTTCATTGCATCTTTGTCTATGAGTTGTCTGTGATAATTGTAATGTACTGTTGTTGCTAGTCCATAGGAGGAATCAGACTGTAGTTTAGCTTTACTTTGTGGTAATCTGTGGATTTCTTACTTTCAACTATTAATATGTATTTATTACTCACTCAGTACTTAGTACTCACCCCTACTCCCTGCACCTTTGTGTGCAGATTCAGGTACACATGAGGGATATATGAGCACTCCATCTTTTATCAGTATTTATCCGAGTTGCTGAGGTAGCTGCTGGCATTCGCAGGACCTGGCATCTCTTCTTATTCCAGTTTTCCTTTGAATACACATTATTCAGACTTGAGTATTTGGTTTGGATATTGTATCCGATCATGTTAGAGGCTCTAGACTCGTGACCCTAGATCTTTGGGTGGTTATTCAGTTTAGCTTTATTGTTGATAATAATATCCGGGTAATTGATTTGAGCTTCATGCTCGGGATGAGAGGGTAAATGGTCGGGCTTGCCTAGCAGTTGTGTTGGGCTTCATCACGACCGGGATTGGGGTCGTGACAAGTTGGTATTAGAGCTTAGGTTACTAGGCCTCATGAGTCTTGAGCCGGTTGGTAGAGTCTTGTGGATCGGTAAAGGGACGCCTGTACTTATCCTCGCCAGGCTGCAAACCTTTAGAAAATACTTCACATTTCTTGGAATTATCGTGCGTACTTGATTCAGCTTGAGATATAATCTTTGAAATTCCTTCCACACGCATGTGTACGCATCGAGCGCTCAGTAATATGATTGCCTTGGTGGCTTGTGATTCCCTGGTCGAGGGGCGAGATATAATCTCTGCGAGTTCATGTTGGGCCAGTCGGGAGGACTTGAGGCCAGATCTTTGTCTATGACATGAGCACCAAAGTGCTGATTTTACAAACTGGTATTATTAAATTTTGTGTGATCGGTATTGTTCCTAACTATGGAAATGACAGCTTAATAATGTACGAGCTTTCAGGTGTTAGATCCTTATTGTAATCTTTTGTGTAGCCCCGAGCTATGGGCGTGGTGAATATTTATCATATCTCTTAGTTGGAAGGTAAAGTTCCTTACGTGTAGTAAAACGAGTTTAGACTCATGAAGACTAAAGTGATTATGCTATGTATATCTTGGTGGAAGGTATTGTACCCAAATACTAGATTGATGCAAAGTAGGTGGATATATTCTTAGGTGTAATTGAAAGGTATTTGATATGTGTTATGATGCGAGCATGTGCAACGTATGTTCAGGTATAAATTTTGATAATATGATTCGTATAGTATTGAGATTTAATGTTGTTGAAATATATTGTGATGTCTTGTTGAGTTGAGGATGTATTGTTAGAATGGTTTGGTGATTCTCTGGCAGGTGGATAGGCCAAATTACAAAGGAAACTCTGTCAAAAGTTTTGAAAAATTTGGGACTTAGAAAAAATTTATGTCACCTAAAGAGAGTAGGCTTAACTGTGGTGTGTGTATATATGCAAGAATTGCAGAAGGGTTAAGGTCTCTGATGATTCGAGTCTTTGTCAAGCTTGTAAATGACTTGAGTTTCATATCACCATAACATTGTGACATCATTTGAGTAAAGAATGCTATGAGCGGCTAAAAGTGCTTTGATGTATGGCTCCGAGCCAAGTTAGGAAGGTTGTTATTGATTAACTGATTGGACTGTTGGGTGCTATGTCGGTTTCGTTCAAGTATGTTGGGAAATTCTGATAAAGGTTATGGTGCTTCGTAGATGTGAAAAAATCCTATGATGATTTGAACTGTTGTTGGTAAAGAATGTTCGATGTATAGAAAAGAAAGATAGTTGAGTGCATCTGTATGTAATCATGTTCTGTTGGTGTCAGAGTTCTAACAAGGCACGAGTGGTTCTATCAAATAAGACAGTTGAATTATAATTGAATAAGGGTGAATGACGCCCGAGAATAGTCCTGCGGTGTTCAAGATTTTGCTTGTAACGGTAACGTGTCTTAATATTATGTATGCGGTTAAAGACGGTGGTTTCGTTAGAAGGGATCAAGACTTGTGTAATGATATGTGAATGATGAGATTCTATGTATCTATATTGGAGAGTAATGATAACGAATTCAAAAAAATCACAAGAAGTTCTTTAAAATAAAGTATTGTAGAATGTGGCACTTCTGGGAAACATTGAGAGAGTATTCAGCGGCCTGTGGGCCTTAGACCATGTAGTGTTGTGTATGAGTCTCGTGTGGTAACATGACTTGAGATAATGTAGTTCTACAGTAAAGGCTAGTACTAAGTTAAAGATGATTCAGAAAGGAAATTGAGTAAATGGAACAACTTGTTAATAAATTGAAACGGTATGACAAGGGTACGATTAACTCCTGGTATGTGTTTGAAGTAATGAAACTCGCAGATATTGTGCAACAAAGCTCTTGAGTGCTGACAGTTGCGTAGCTCGATGTGGGTAAAAGGACTCAGTCCTGGCAGTTAAACTTATGAAATGAATTGGAAGAAAGAGTTTGTGATGTGTTCTACCGTGATTTGAAAGTGAGTATATTCATGTCGGTATGCGAGGCATGGAATGTGTAATGAGTTTTCCTCTATAGGGAATCATGGAAGTCCCTGACTAGTTGAGTGCGTCGGTGTTTGCAGCGCAAAAGAGGGATAGAAGTTCCCATGTTATATTGGTGTGGTATGGTGTATGCGATGTGTTATGGGAAGCTGATAATGGCATGTTTACGATTTTGATACCAATTCAGAATATATGGAAAGTCATTAAAAGTTATTGAGCAGCGCGGGCAGCTGCAGGTCATTTAAGAATCGATCTTTCTAGTGATTAAGGGAAAAATGGTACTGCTATTCTAGTGATTTGGCAGGGTATATGGTCAAAAAGGGGTAAGGTAATGTAAACTGATAATATCTAGTGGTATGGTAGTGTTCTCATGTTAGATCGACTGTGATGAATGAGTTGTTGATGGCATAGGGAAATTTTTGAATGACTTTCGTGGTATGAATGTGTAACGACCCAACCGGTCGTTTTGAGCTCTGGCGCGTCATTCAGCAGATTGATGCCATGAACAGCTTCATCTCAGGTATATTGACTTGTGTGTATGGTCAGAATTCAAATTCAAGAAGTTTGGAGTCAAATCTAAATGGAAATTCTCATTTTGAAAGCTTAAAGTTGAAGAAATGAACTACGATTGGAATTTTGAGTAAATGACCTCGGAATTGGGATCTAAAAGTTCCAACATGCTTGTATGATAATTTTAAACTTGGACGTATGTCCGGATTTGGTTTTTGATAACCCGTGAGCATTTTATCGTATATGGTGGAAGTTAGTATTTTAGAAGGATTTCATAAATTTGGGTTGGAAGGCATTTTAGAGTTATCGATGTCCGTTTGGGATTCTGAGTCTGGGAATAGATCCATATGATGATTTTGGAGTTGGGAACGCGATCGGAAGTGAATTTGGGTGTCCAGAGGTCATTTTGAAGTCATTTGGCAAAATATAGGAATTTGAAGGTTTATGAGAAAATTCGACCGAAAGTGAAAATTTTGATATCGGGGTCAGAATGCGATTCCGAAAGTTCGTGCAAGTCCGTAATGTCGAGTGTGACTTGTGTTAAAATCTTGAGTCAATTCGGATCGATTTAGGTAGGAAATGGAACAATTAATCTCTTTAAGAAAAGCTTAAGTTGGAAAAGTCAACTTTGAGTTAGAGGGCTCGGAATTGAATTCCGATGATTCGGTTAGTTTCAGGGGATGATTTAAGACTTAGGAGCACAATCGGAAGTAATTTTGGAGGTCCGATGAAGAAGTTAGCCTATTTTGGCGAAGTTGGAATTTTGGCGGAATTCGATCGATAGGTGAGATTTTGATTCGGGAGTCGGAATGGAATTCCGACAAATGCAGTAGCTCCGTTAGGTGATTTTAGATGTGCCTGCAAAATTTCAGGTCATTCAGAGATCGTTTGGTCGGGTTTTTGATCGAATGTTGGTTGCGGAAGTTTAAATGAAAACTTAGGCTTGAATTTGCTTGGATTCGATGTTTTCCGTATTTAAGGGCATGTTTTTATGATTGGAACAAGTTTTCATCGTGTTATGGAGTATGTTGGTGGTTTTCGTTGGGGGCCGGGGGGCCTCGGGATGAATTCGGGGGTCCAAACGGACCATTTAGAGCCAAAGTGAGCAGCTGATTGCTGCACTAATTGCAGCAGATTTTCAGCAATTTTCGGCTACTTTGAGAGCTGATATCTTGTAATCTACAGGGAATCACAAAAAGTGCAAAACTTGAAAGTTGTAGAAATTCGTGTCTAGTTTCCAGAAAGCTAAATAACGCGTAATTTGGATATATGTACTAGAAGTTATGATCGACGGAAAATGACTGCTGGAGCAATAGGATGTACAACTTGTACAGCGCAGCAAGGTACAACCCGACGAAGCACAGACAGATTCTTTATTACACGAAATTGGGTTATTTCTTTCATTGATTTCATTTCGTTTGGATGATTTTGGAGAGCTTCAAGAGGGGATTTCACCGGGTAAACATCGGAGGTAAGTTCTATGGTCTAAATACGCGATTTTATCTTAGAATCTTCAATTATTTCACTGTAAATGGGAGGATTAACGGGGGATTTTTGTCCTAGACCTAGGCTATGGTAAAATGTGGATTTGAATGGGCAAACGGAGTCTGATTTTGGAAAACTTTATATGTATGGACTCGTGTCGAGATAAGGATTCAGAAAATGTAACTTTCGTAATTTTTCGAGAAGCGTACCAAAAGTCGGATTTTGACAACTTTGTGGGTTTTGGTGCAAATTGAGTTATTTCGAATGGGTTGTGTCTAATTAGCCTATATTGATGTATTCTCATTAGTTTTGAGCAGATTCGGCATCCAAGATGATTGAATTACAAGGCGAGCGCAAGGCGGACTAAGGATTCTACCGGATCGAGGTGAGTGGTGATAGTAAATAATATACTGAGGGTTTGAAACCCCGTACTTGCACTTCACAGTGATATGTTATGATGAGACACGCATCTTGTGACAGGCGTGGTGACATTGTGATTGGGGAATTGGACTTCGTCTTTCCCGGCTAATAGTGTATTATGTATTATGACTGAGAATGAGATTATAACCGTGTAATTGGGCTAATAGCCATGTTTGGGGCCTTGTGCCGATCTGTAGAGCATTAGGGGACCTGTAGAGCTAGGCGACCCCTATATATCATGTTGGAAACTTACACTCAGTCGTAAAATTAGTTGAATAGAATATTAAGAGCCAGTACTTGATGTGTACTGTGAGAGATAGATTACTTAGGGTGGAAATTCCCTAATTTAGCTAAGTGGGCCTGAAAGGCCAATCTTATACTAATTAGGACAGGGTCGAGGACCCGTTATGAGGTATTATTTATATATATATATACCTATATTGGATTGGGCTGTACGCCGCAGCAGTATTTATATTGGATCGGGCTGCACGCCGCAGCAGTATTTATATTGGATCGGGCTGCACGCCGCAGCAGTATATATATATTGGATCGGGTTGCACGCCGCAGCAGTATATAATATTGGATCGCGATGCACGCTGCAGCAGTATATATATATTGGATCGGGCTGCACGTCGCGGCGGTATATATGTTGGATCGGACTGCACGCCACAGTATTATTGCGCTTGGGTTGTAGGAGACCCTTCGGAGTCTGAGTCTGCACACATTCTCAGTGGGCGCTGGAGTATATTATGGGATTGGGCTGCACGCCGCAGCAGTATATTTATGTATATGTATAAATATATTGTATCGGACTGCACGCCGCAGTAATATATGTGTGGATCGAGCTACACGCCGCAGTATCATAGCGCTTGGGCCTAGGGAGCCCCTCCGAAGTCTGTATACACCCCCAGTGAGCGCCGTCGACGTTAAATGGAGCGGGCTGCGCGCCGTAGTGGTATATGTATTGGAGCGGGCTGCACGCCGCAGCATTATGCTTATTCATATCCATATACATACTTAAGTGCTTATACATTATAGACATATGTATATATCTACATCCATTGAGTTGGTTGTGCACCGTAGCGGTACGAGTGGGAATTTGGTCAGTGTGGGACCTTGTTGAGATAGATGTGGACTGGAGATGAGAGTACTCACCGTAGTGATGACTTACCTGTGAGGTTACCCTTAGAACTGTTTAGTGATAGTACTGGTGTTCTCACTTTCAGGTTATTGTTTATTATTGTTACTCACTGAGTTGAAATATACTCACCCCACTCCCCTGCACTTTTTGTGCAGATATACAGGTTCAGGAGGGCGGTTGAGCTATCGCAACTGCTTTATTATCCCCATTCTGTGGAGACTTCGAGGTAGCTGCCAACGTCCGCAGTACCTGACCTCTTTCTTTTTATCATTTTGTTGTCTCCATTCTGTTTAGACTTGATTGTGTAGTAGATCTCATTTGTAGAGGCTCAGACTTGTGACACCACGATTTGGTTGGGACTGTGTTCTTGTATTTTATTTCTACACTTCTTGATTTGTTATGAAAACAGGCTAATCACGCCGATTAATCAGTATTATTTATAATTGGCTGGTTTAAATGGATAAGATGGTCGGGCTTGCCTAGCAAAGTGTTGGGCGCCATCACGACCGGGGTTTGGGTCGTGACAAGTTGGTATCAGAGCCTAGGTTAACAGGTCTCGTGAGTCATGAGCCGGTTCAGTAGAGTCTCGTGGATCGGTACGGGGACGCCTGTACTTATCCTCGGGAGGCTGCAAACCTTTTAGGAAAGCTTCTAATTCTTGAAATTCTTATCGTGCATACATGATTCAGCTTGAGGTATGATTCTTGAAATTCCTTCTGCACGTTGATGTGCGCACTCGAGTGCTTAGTGATAAGTTTTCCTTGATGGCTTATGATTCCCCAATCGAGGGACGAGATATAATCTCTATAAGTTCAGGGTGGGCCAGTCTGGAGGACTTGAGGCTGGATCCTTGTCCATGGCTTGAGCACCAAGGTGCTAATTTCGCTAGCCGGTATTACGAAATTCATACGATCAGTATTGACCTTAATTGTGAAAATGGCAGTTTGATAATGGGTGAGCCGTAGGGTATTCGATTCCTATTGTGATCTGATATGTAGCCCTAGTTATGGGTGTGGTGAGCATGTTTATGTTCCTTAATGGAAAGGTAAAGTGCACTACGTGTGGTAGTGTGAGTTCATGCGCGGAAAGACCGGGTTGGCTGTGCTATGAGTATTGTGGTGAAAGGTACTTAACATATGTTATGATTCGAGCAGGTGCAGCGCATGTTTGTGTACTAATTTTGAAAATATAATTCGTGTAGTATTGAGATTTATGTTGTTGATATCCATTGTGATGTCTTGTCGAGTTGCGGGTGTATTGTCAGGATGGTTTTGGTGATTCTTTGGCAGGTGGATAGGCCAACTAACAAAGGAAACTCTGTCGAAATTTTTGGAAAATTTCTTAGAAAAGATTTTATCACCTAAAGAGTAGGCTTAAGTGTTGAGTGTGTATAAATTTAAGAATTGCAAAAGAGTTAAGATTTCTGACGATTCGAGTCTCTGTCAAAGCGTGTATATGATTTGAGTTCAATCTCACTATAATATTGTGGCATCGTTTGAATAAGAATGCTATGAGTGGTTAAAAAGTGCTTTGATATATGGCTTCGAGCTAAGTTGGGGAGGTTGCTATTGACTAGCTGATTGCACGGTTGTGTGCTATGTTGATCCTGTCTCTAAGTATGTCGAAAATTTTGGTAAAGGTAATGGTGCTTCGTAGATGTGAAAAAAATACTAGGGTGTTTTGAACTGTTGATGGTAAAGAATGTTCAGTGTATAGAAAAGAAAGATAGCTAATTGTATCGGTATGTAATCATGTTCTGCGATGTCAGAGTTCTAACAAGGCACGAGTGGTTCTTTTCAATAAGATAGTTGAATTATAACGGAATAAGGGTGAATGACGCCCAAGAGTAGTCTTGCGGTGCTCAGGATTGTGCTGGTAACGGCCAGGTGTCTTAAGGTAGTATGTGTGGTTAGAGATTGTGGTCTCATTAGAAGGGATCAAGACGTGTTATGTTATGTGAAAGATGAGATTCTATGTATCTATATTGGAGAGTAATGATAATGAACTCAAAATTGCAGAAAGTTATTCAAGGTCAAGTGTTGTAGATTGTGGTACTTCTGGGAAACATCTGAGGGAGTATTCAGCGGCCTGTGAGCCTTAGACTGTGTGGTCTTGTGTATGAGTCTCGTATGGTAACCTGAGTTGAAGTATTGTGATCCTCCAGTGAAGAAGAATATTAAATTAAAGATGATAATAAACTGGAACAGTATGAAAAGCTCACGAGTAACTCCTGGTGTGTGTTCGTAGTAATGAGTCTTGCAGTTATGGTGCAACAATGCTCTTGATGTGCTAGCAGTTGCGTAGCTCGATGTGGGTAAAAGGACTCGGTCTTGGCAGTTAAGTTTATGCAATGAATGGTAAGAAAGAGTTGTGATGTGTTTTATCATGGTTTGAAAATGAGTATATTCCTATCGGTATGCGAAGCATGGAATGTGTAATGACTTTTCTCCTATATGAGATCATGAAGGTCCTTAACTAGTTGAGTGCGTTGATGTTTGCGGCGTAGGAGAGGGATAGAAATTTTCCATGTATCTTGGTATAGTATGGTATATGCGATGTGTTATGGAAAGATGATAACGGCATGTTCAAGGTTTTGAGATCAGTTCATATTATACGGGGAGTCATTAGAATTCCCAAGCAGCGTGGGCAGCTGCAGATAATCTGAGAATCAATCTTTCTGGTGATAAGGAAAATGGTACCGCTATTCTAGTAATCCGGCAGAGTATATGGTCAAAAGGGCCAGGTAATGTAAACTGATAATATTTAGTGGTATTGTGGTATGCTCTTGTTGGATTGACGGTGAAGATTGAGTTGTTGATGGCATAGGGAAATTTCTATATGGCTTTCGTGGTAGGAATGGGTGTTTGATGTGTGTTATGTATTCGTACGGTGGAGTGTGAAATCAGGCATAGTGATTCATGTGTTCCATATGTGTTGGGGACTAGAAGTTCTCGTAATCCGCCTACGCAGTGATGGTATATCGTGTGTATCGGCACTGTTTAGCGATTATTGGAAATTGGATGCCCTAGTGGCTATTTCGTTACTTTATATGATAAATTGGAATAATGATATATGATTGCAGACTAGTTGTCATAAGTCAGGTTGTCTAGACTAATATGATATGGACTATATCCGAAAAATATCAAAACTGCATGGCAGAGCACATCAGATCATACTCCAGTAGGGTAAATGTACCCTAGGGCCAGAGGACGGCTGGTAGGTATTGCTTTGTCAGTTGGGCCTTCGTGGCGGATGTCAGTGTAGAGGTATCTACCATTGATTCAGTTCCAGTATTGAGGAACTTTGTGGGATGTGTTTTATGTGACCGGGTTTGAGGCTATGTATATGTTTGTTGCAAAGAGCGACTTGAGTCGATGTGCATTCCTTTTGCTAGATTTATGCGTGGGTCGGGTGGCACGCCGCCACAGGTATAGTATCTGGATCGGGTGGCACGCCGCCACAGGTATGGTATCTGGATCGGATGGCACACCGCCACAGGTATGTTATTGGAACGGGTTGCACGCCGTAACAGTATGATGTGGAAAATATAGCTTCTTATATGTTACCTTGCATACTGTACCTCCTGACTTCTGAGGAATAGTCCGTATTGGGTACCACTCGGGGAATAGCACATCGGTTGTGTCTTATCAGGATTTGATAACGTATATCAATTGTATCACCGCAGGTGTGATTGATTGCTTGAGTTCAGACCTAAATATGTGCGTGGCTGACCGTTTTGAGCATGGTGACTTGAGGTGCTCCATGAGTAATAATGTTTGGATAGAATCATGGGCTGTGGCAAGGCCACGTGATGTTATGACCTTTCGAGGAGGATTCAAGTACCCTAATTCTATGATGTGAGACGAGATCTCGGTTCTATGTTATGATGGTACGGGTGAATTGAACTATAGCTCTTTTGTGTGAGTTAGTTGTCATTATTCGAGTGTGTTCGGATCGTTTTTTTTATTGGAGCCTGTGTTGTGCTCATTGTGGCTTAGGCCGATGCTGAGGTGTCGTGTTACCAATGCGGTGTGTTATAATCGACATGATCGTTGGAGTCGTTAATGAGTACGAGCATATTTGATCTCAGCTCGTTAGAAAGGTAATATCGAGGTTTGGCTCCGAAATCTATTGTGGTCATAGGAGTAAAGTGATGCAAAGTGTGAATTCAACAAATTTATGCATTAATGTTTGGGTACAATGTGTGGAGATTGATATGGTGGTCGAATGATGGAAACAGACTTGGTAGGAAATTTAGGGTGTTGGAATTTGGCCTAATGGCTTTTTCGCTTGAATAAAGAATTATATCTACAGAATTATATAGCTAATGTGCTCGACTAAGTAGTGGTAGCACGGGAAGGTGCATGATGTGTTAAACAAGTTATTTGAGACTACATCATTGTAGTTCTCAGCACGTTCGAGGACGAACGTATGTTTAAGTGGGGGAGATTGTAACGACCCGACCGGTCGTTTTGAGCTCTGGCGCGTCATTCAGCAGATTGATGCCATGAACAACTTCATCTCAGGTATATTGACTTGTGTGTATGGTCAGAATTCAAATTCAGGAAGTTTGGAGTCAAATCTAAATGAAAATTCTCATTTTGAAAGCTTAAAGTTGAAGAAATGAACTACGATTGGAATTTTGAGTAAATGACCTCAAAATTGGGATCCAAAAGTTCCAACATGCTCGTATGATGATTTTAAACTTGGACGTATGTCCGGATTTGGTTTTTGATAACCCGTGAGCATTTCAGCGTATATGGTGGAAGTTAGTATTTTAGAAGGATTTCATAAATTTGGGTTGGAAGGCATTTTAGAGTTATAGATGTCCGTTTGGGATTCCGAGTCTCGGAATAGATCCATATGGTGATTTTGGAGTTGGGAAAGCGATCGGAAGTGAATTCGGGTATCCGGAGGTCATTTTGAAGTCATTTGGCAAAATATAGGAATTTGAAGGTATCTGAGAAAATTCGACCGAAAGTGAAAATTTTGATATCGGGGTCGGAATGCGATTCCGAAAGTTCGTGCAAGTCCGTAATGTCGAGTGTGACTTGTGTGCAAATCTTGAGTCAATTCGGATCGATTTTGATAGGAAATGGAACAATTAATCTCTTTAAGAAAAGCTTAAGTTGGAAAAGTCAACTCAAAGTTGACTTATGAATTAGAGGGCTCGGAACTGAATTTCGATGATTCGGTTAGTTTTGAGGGATGATTTAAGACTTAGTAGCGCAATCGGAAGTAATTTTGGAGGTCCGGTGAAGAAGTTAGCCTATTTTGGCGAAGTTGGAATTTTTGCGGAATTCCGATCGGTAGGTGAGATTTTGATCCGGGAGTCGGAATGGAATTCCGACAAATGCAGTAGCTCCGTTAGGTGATTTTGGATGTGCCTGCAAAATTGTAGGTCATTCGGGGGTTGTTTGGTCGGGTTTTTGATCGAATGTTGGTTGGGGAAGTTTAAATAAAAACTTAGGCTTGAATTTGCTTGGATTCAATGTTTTCCGTGTTTAAGGGCGTGTTTTTATGATTGGAACAAGTTTCCATCATGTTATGGAGTATGTTGGTGGTTTTCGTTGGGTGCCCGGGGGCCTCGGGATGAATTCGGGGGTCCAAACGGACCATTTTGAGCCAAAGTGAGCAGCTGATTGCTGCACTAATTGCAGCAGATTTTCAGCAATTTTCGGCTAATTTGAGAGCTTATATCTTATAATCTATAGGGATTCACAAAAAGTGCAAAACAGGCAAGTTGTAGAACATCATGTCTAGTTTTCAGAAAACTAAAGAACACATAATTTGGAAATCTGTACTAGAAGTTATGATCGACGGAAAATGACTGCTGGAGCAATAGGATGTACAACTTGTACAGCGCAGCAGGGTACAACCCGACGAAGCACAAACAGATTCTTTATTACACGAAATTGGGTTATTTCTTTCATTGATTTCATTTCGTTTGGATGATTTTGGAGAGCTTCAAGAGGGGATTTCACCGGGTAAACATTGGAGGTAAGTTCTATGGTCTAAATACGCGATTTTATCTTAGAATCTTCAATTATTTCACTTGTAAATGGAAGGATTAATGTGGGATTTTTGTCCTAGGCCTAGGCTATGGTAAAATGTGGATTTGAATGGGCAAACGGAGTCCGATTGTGGCAAACGTTATATGTATGGACTCGTGTCGAGATAAGGATTCAGAAAATGTAACTTTCGTAATTTTTCGAGAAGCGTACCAAAAGTCGGATTTTGACAACTTTGTGGGTTTTGGTGCAAATTGAGTTATTTCGAATGGGTTATGTCTAATTAGCCTATATTGATGTATTCTCATTGATTTTGAGCAGATTCGGCATCCAAGGTGATTGGATTGCAAGGCGAGCGCAAGGCGGACTAAGGCTTCTACCGGATCGAGGTGAGTGGTGATAGTAAATAATATACTGAGGGTTTGAAACCCCGTACTTGCACTTCATAGTGCTATGTTGAGATGAGAGACGCGTCTTGTGACGGGCGTGGTGACATTGTGATTGGGGAATTGGACTTGGTCCTTCTCGGCTAATAGTGTATTATGTATTATGACAGAGAATGAGATTATAACCGTGTAATTGGGCTAATAGCCATGTTTGGGGCCTTGTGCCGATCTGTAGAGTATTAGGGGACCTGTAGAGCTAGGCGACCCCTATATATCATGTTGGAAACTTACACTCAGCCGTAAAATTAGATGAATAGCCTTTTAAGAGCCAATACTAGATGTGTACTGTGAGAGATAGATTACTTAGGGTGGAAATTCACTGATTTAGCTGAGTGGGCCTGAAAGGCCAATCCTATACTAATTGGGACAGGGTCGAGGACCCGTTTTGAGATATATATATATATATATATATATATATATATATATATATATATATATATATATATATATATATATATATATATATATATATATATATATATATATATATATATATATATATATATATATATATATATATATATATATATATATATATATATATATATATATATATATATATATATATATATATATATATATATATATATATATATATATATATATATATATATATATATATATATATATATATATATATATATATATATATATATATATATATATATATATATATATATATATATATATATATATATATATATATATATATATATATATATATATATATATATATATATATATATATATATATATATATATATATATATATATATATATATATATATATATATATATATATATATATATATATATATATATATATATATATATATATATATATATATATATATATATATATATATGTATATAAATATATATATATATATATATATATATATATATATATATATATATATATATATATATATATATATATATATATATATATATATATATATATATCGGGCTGCACGCCGCAGCAATAATATATGTGTGGATCGGACTGCACGCCGCAGTATCATAGCGCTTGGGCCTAGGGAGCCCATCCGAAGTCTGTATGCACCCCTGGTGAACGCCGTCGACGTTAAATGGAGCGGGCTACACGCCGCAGCGGTATATGTATTGGAGCGGGTTGCACGCCGCAACATTATACTTATTCATATCCATATACATACTTAAGTACTTATACATTATAGACATATGTATATATCTACATACAATGAGTTGGTTGTGCACCGTCGCGGTACGAGTGGGGATTTGGTCAGTGTGGGATCTTGTTGAGATAGATGTGGACCAGAGATGAGAGTATTCACCGTAGTGATGACTTACCTGTGAGGTTACCCTTAGAACTGTTTAGTGATAGTACTGGTGTTCTCACTTTCAGTTATTGTTTATTATTATTACTCACTGAGTTGAAATATACTCACCCCACTCCCCTGCACTTTTTGTGCAGATATACAGGTTCCGGAGGGCAGTTGAGCTATCGTAACTGCTTTATTATCCCCATTCTGTGGAGACTTCGAGGTAGCTGCCGACGTCCGCAGTACCTGACCTCTTCCTTTTTATCATTCTGTTGTCTCCATTATGTTTAGACTTGATTGTGTAGTAGATCTCATTTGTAGAGGCTCAGACTTGTGACACCACGATTTGGTTGGGACTGTGTTCTTGTATTTCATTTCTACACTTCTTGATTTGTTATGAAAATAGGCTAATCACGCCGATTAATCAGTATTAATTATAATTGGCTAGTTTAAATGAATAAGATGGTCAGGCTTACCTAGCAAAGTGTTGGGCACCATCACGACCGGGGTTTGGGTCGTGACAGAATGGATGCTTGATGTGTGTTATGTATTCGCACAGTGGAGTGCGGAATCAGGCATAGTGATTCAGGTGCTATACGCAGTTAATCCGCCTATGCAGTGATTGTATATCATGTGTATCGACACCGTTTAGCGATTACTAGAAATTGAAAGCCCTAGTGGCTCTCTCTTAGCTTGATATGATGAATTTGGGTTATGATACTTGATTGCAGACTGGTTGTCATAAGTCAGGTTGCCTAGACTAATGTGATATGGACTATGTCGGAAATCGCACAAATTGGTTACCAGAGTGCATCAAAGTATGCTCCAGCAGGGTAGTTGTACCCAGGACCAGCGGGCAGCTGGTAGGTATTTCTTTGTCAATTGGGCCTTCGTGGCGGATATCAGTGCAGAGGTTTCTACTATTGATTCAGTTCCGGTATTGGGGAACTTTGTAGGATGCGTTTCTTGTGGCCGAGCTTGAGGCTATATATATGTTTATCGTAATGAGAAATTTGACTCGGTGTGCATTTCTTTTGTGAGAGTTTTGCATGGATCGGGTGGCACGCCGCCACAGGTATGGTATCTGGATCGGGTGGCACACAGTCACGGGTATGTCATTTTGAGTAGGTTTCACTCTGTAACCGTGTAATATGGAGCATAGTTTTTCTATAGGTTACCTTGTGTACTATATTTCCTAGTCTCTGAGGGAAGTCAGTGTTAGGTGTTGCTCGGCGAATGGCGCATCGGTTGCGTCCTTACAAGATTTGATGGCGTATATTAATTGTTTCACCGTGGGTGAGATTGATTGCTTGAGTTCAGACCTAAATCTGTGCGTGGTTGACTGTTTTGAGCATGATGAAATGACTTGAGGTGCTTTATGGGTAATAGTGTTTGGATGGAATCATGAGAATTGGCAAAGCCATATGATGTTATGACCTTTCGATGAGAGTTCAGGTACTCTATTTCTGTAATGTGAGACGAGATCTCAGTTACGTGTTGTGATGGTATTGAGGAATTTGAATTACAATCATTTTGTTGAGGTAGTTGTCATGATTGGAGTATGTTCAGACGTTTCTATTGGAGCCTGTGTTGTGCTCGTCGCGGCTTAGGCCGGTGTTTGAGATGTCATGTCAGTAGTGCGGTGTGTTATAACCGAAATGATCATTTTAGTCACTAATGAAAGTGAGCATATGTGATTTCAGCTAGTTAGAAAGGTTATATCGAGGTTTGGCTCCGAAATCTATTGTGGTATCAGTTAAAAAGGGAAATAGATTCACGAATGGCTGACAGCTGCCGTGGGCAGGATATGAAGGTATTGGAATAAGACTTCAGCTAGTAAAAAGGGGTTTTTCAGTTAGTATTTGGTTACCGTGGGCAATTGTTGTGATCAGAGGTCAACATATCGAGCAATTGGGTTGTTTGGTACACCATAAGATCTCACCGGAGTGGCGAGTATGGGCTATTACAGTTGGTTCGGGTGTATTCTGAGTATAGACGTGGGAGTCGGATTTGGTATATGATTTCGGAAAGTGCAATGTGGTCTATGTTCCAGATGGATTGTGGAAGTTCAGCTATATTGCGTTATCGGACTTATGATGGATAGTGTGACGTGGTACCACCCCGCATATATGCTTGGTAAGGTCATTCAACTATTGGGTTGTTTCTAGTACAACTCTAGGTACGCTCGAGGATGAGCGTTTGTGTATGCTGGGGAGAATGTAATGACCTGGCTCGTCATTATGGGTAATTACCACCCCGTTACCTTGCATTTACATATTTTATGCTTTTATATTAGTATTGGAGTATATCGGGTGAGCTAGGGGTGATTCGGGTTAAAAATGAAACAAATAGCCTTCTTGAAGGAAGCTTGAATGTAGGAATTCAACCTAGAGTTGACTATTGAGTTAGAGTGCTCGGAATTGGATTCTGATGATTTGAATAGTTTCGGGGGATCATTTATGACTTAGGAGAGCAATCGGAATCGAATTCAGAGGTCCGGTGTAGTTTTAGGCTTGAATTGGCTAAGGTCGGATTTTGGCGAAAACCGGATGGTAGGTGAGATTTTGATCCAGTGGTCGGAATGGAGTTCTGACCATTTCTATAGCTTCGTTATGTGATTTTGGATATGTCTGCAAATTTTCTGGTCATTCGGACGTTGTTTGATCGGGTTTTGGATTGAATGTTAGTTTTGGAAGTTTTGAAGAAACTTAGGCTTGAATCCGTGTGAAAATGGAGATTTGGATGTTTAGGATGGTGTTTTAATGATTGGAACAAGTCCGTATTATGTTTTGGAGTATGTAAGTGGTTTTTGTTGGGGTCCCGGGGGCCTCGGGATGAATTCGGACCATCAACCGGGCATCTTAGACTTGGAAAAACCTGCAGAAAATTGAAGGTCAGTGCAACAGGAATTAAGCCTTCGTGTTCGCGTGGAGGCAGTCGCGTTCACGAAGGCCAAGGGAGCTAAAGCATCGCGTTCGCGTGAGGAAGCGTCGCGTTCGTGAAGGAGAAACAGGCGAGGCATCGCGTTCGCGTGAAGACCTACGCGTTCGTGTAGGCAGCGTGGGGAGAGGCATCGCGTTCGCGTGACTGGGAGTCGCGAACACGTAGAAGGGAAATAGGTCAGCTTCGCGTTCGCGTGACCTTATGTCGCGTTCGCGATGAGTTAATTGAGTAGAGCATCGCGTTCGCGGGTGAACCATCGCGAATGCGTAGAACAAAAATGTTGTCAGTGAATTAAAATTGCAGAAATAGTGTAATCGCGAGTTCATTCACCCAAAACACAATTTTGAACCCTAGAGAGAAGAAATCACGGGGAAAACGCTGGGATATCATCGGGTATTCATCGGAGGTAAGATTCTTGACTCAAAAACATAATTTTATGGTAGAATTAACATCAATCTTCATGAATTTGGGTAGAAATTGTGAAGAATTATGGCCTAGGTATTGAAAACGAGATTTTGAGTTTTGAAAGGCCATTCAAACTCTGATTTCGATAAATTTTATATGCACGAACTCGTGGCGAGACGAGGATCGCATTGGTATAATTTTCTAAATTTTTTGGACAGCGGGCCCGGGGTCGGGTTTTTCCAACTTAGCGTATTTATGCATTTTTCATCTAAATTGAAATGGGTTATGTTTCTTTAACCCGTAAATGACATAATTATTATGGTTTGAATAGATTCTACACGCGAGGCAGCGAATTCTAAAGGAAAAGGCATTGCGGACAAGTCTACGACCGGCTAGAGGTGAGTAGTTTGTGTATATGGTAGCCTGAAAGTTCGAAACCCCGGCTTAGCACATTGTGACGCTAGTAGGGTGTGGCTCGCACCCCGTGGCAGGTGCGGGATTGATTGTGACTGGGTATTGAGACTTGGTCCATCACGGATATGGATAATATGCTATTAGTGATGGAAATACACTATGTTTGACATATTTGTGGGTTGTAAACCTTGTTTGGGGCCTTGTGCCGACTTGTAGTATCTTAGAGGATAGTATATATGTGATAGCTATACTTGCTTAATCACTGATCTCGGTCCTGGAATTTGAAATCACAATATTGAAATGCTAAGTCACCGGTTTTGCAAAATAAAATAAAAGATAAAGTATTTTCATAAATTATGAACTAGAACCTGGAAATAAATAATTTGAGCTGTTGTGTGACTTATATGTTTATTGTGGACTGAGGATGGATCGGGCTGCACGCCGCAGCGGTTTATTATGATATGAGGATCGGGCTGCACGCCGCAGCGGTATTTGCGCTTGGGCTGTAAGAGCCCCTCCGGAGCCTGTGCACACCCCCAGTGAGCGCCGTCGACGTTAAATGGATCGGGCTACACGCCGTAGTGGTTATGTGTTTTGCATTGCATCTTTGTCTATGAGTTATCTGTGATAATTGTAATGTACTGTTGTTGCTAGTCCATATGAGGAATCAGACTGTAGTTTAGCTTTACTTTGTGGTAATCTGTGGATTTCTTACTTTCAGCTATTAATATATATTTATTACTCACTGAGTACTTAGTACTCATCCCTACTCACTGCACGTTTGTGTGCAGATTCAGGTACATAGGGGGGTTAGACGAGCACTCCAGCCTATATCAGAGTTTATTCGAGTTACTGAGGTAGCTGTCGGCGTTCGCAGGACCTAGCATCTCTTCTTATTCCAGTTTTCCTTTGTATACATATTATTCAGACTTGAGTATTTGGTTTAGATATTGTATCCGATCATGTTAGAGGCTTTAGACTCGTGACACTAGATCTTTGGGTGGTTATTCAGTTTAGCTTTATTGTTGATAATAATATTCGGGTAATTGATTTGAGCTTCATTCTCGGGATGAGAGGGTAAATGGTCGGGCTTGCCTAGTAGTTGTGTTGGGCGCCATCACGACCGGGATTGGGGTCGTGACATGTTGTTGCGCACAATACTTAGCTAGCTTATCTGCAACCATATTCTGCTCACGGTAGACTAGTTGGACAGAGAATTTACCCAGATGTTGAAGTAGTGACCTGCAATCATTAGTAATATTAATATAATTCATGGATGGTGATTGTAACATAGAAATAACATTTTGGGCATCTGTTTCAATAATTAATGGAACAAATCCTTGTTTGAGGGCAATCTGCACTCCTTGGAAGAGTGATTTAATTTCTATTTGAGTAGAATCTCCTTGATTGACTGTTGCTGCATTTCCTAAGATCCAATTTGAATGATGATCTCGAATAATGCCTCCTACTCCATACATAGCCTTATCCGGGTTACAAGAACCATCAATATTTAATTCATAACACATAAAATCAGGTGGATGCCATTTTATATAAATAGGAATTTTATGTTTCCTCATATTATGTTTAGAATGATTTGTCAAAAAATAGAATTCAGCAGTTTTCTGTACTATGGCATTTTTATTTAAAAAATTGGGCTTATGATCATAAATGAATTTATTACGACCAATCCAAATTTCCCATAAAACATAGGGAATAATAGTTCTCGCAGGAATTTCGTAGGGTAGTTTCAAATTTGTTAAATGAGTAAACTGGTATAACCAATGCATAATTGCTTCATTTGACGAAGTTATAGGAATCAAATAAGGTTTTATCTTAAAAGAATCCCAGAAATATTTAACACAAGGGAAGTAAAGAAATATATGCATTATTATTTCAATATTTTGGTGACATTGAATACAAATATTTGAAGTAATAACTCCTATATGATTGAGATACTCTGCAGTAGGTAATCTATTATGACAAATAATCCAAAGAAAAAAAGCTATCTTAGGAGGGATAGGAAGTTTCCAAATCCAATAGAAAGATTGAGAACTTAAAGCAGAGCGGGTATCAGTGTTCAGTGCAGCCAAACATGAATACATGGATCTAATGGAGAATAATCCATTATTAGAAAGATTCCAATATATTTTATCAAAAGAATATATTACAGTTGGAAAGTAAAAATTAATAATGATCTCTCTAATAGAAAAAGGTATTTCAAAAGGCATATTCTCAAAATGCCAATTGTGATTATAGTAATAATTAGAAACTAATTTATTTTCCTCGGATTGAGGCATGGGTCCACTAATAAAATTTCGAAGATTAAAGTTATGCCTTATCCAAGGATCCGTCCAAAATTTAACATGTTGACCTGTCACAATATTCCATTTATAACCTACTCTACAATAACTCCAACCCTTAATAATATTTTTCCAATTTGTAGAGCAATTACGTCGTGGTAATGAACCAAGTCTTAAATAATTTTTCAGAAGAACTTAAGCCCAAAGATCATCAGGATGCTGAAACAGTCTCCAACCAAGACTTGCATGAATAGACTTATTCTTAAGAGTTAAACTTTGAATACCTAATCCTCCTACTTCACGAGGCTGTGTGCAAGAAGACCATTTAAGGAGGTGGAGTCTTCATTTTTGAGGAGTAGTTCCCCATAAGAAATTTTGTTGGTATGTATTAAGAATATTAATGATATAATTATGGATTTTAATGTATTGCATCAAGTGATTAGGAAGTTGATTTAGAGTAGATTTTATTAAAGTAAGTCGCCCAGCTTTAGTAAGAAAATTAGCTTTCCATCCGGCTAATTTTTTTTAAAAAAATTATCTATAAGAAATTGAAAATCAGATGTTGTGGGTTTTTTTGAAAAAATAGGGAATCCCAAATATTTCCCAAAAGTATGACCTTCTTTCATTTTGAAAATTTGTGAAACTACATTTTTAGTATTAAAATGGCAATTCTTTGAGAAAGAAATCTTTGATTTATCATAATTAATAGATTGTCCTGAATTAGTAGTAAAATCATCCATGATAGTAACCATAGTTTTACAAGTAGTAGGTGTAATTTCTGCAGTGAGAGTAATATCATCAGCAAAAAAACAAATGGGATAGATAAGGTCCATTTGTTGTCAGTGAAAAAGGTTTCCATAAATTATAGTCAACTGCATTATTTATATGTCGTGAAAGCATTTCAAGACATATAATGAATAGATAAGGAGATAAAGGGTCACCCTGTCTTATGCCACGTGAAGGTTGAAAATATTGTGACGACCCGGCCCGTCGTCACGGGAATTACCATCCCGTTATGTTGTAATTTCATGTTTTATGCTTTTATATCAGTGTTAGAGTCTATCGGGTGAGTTAGGAGTGATTTGGATTGAAAATGAGGCATATATTCTTTTTGAAGGAAACTTGAATATGGAAAGTCAATCCGGAGTTGACTATTTAGTTAGAGGGCTCGGAATCATATTCTAATGATTCGGTTAGTTCCGGGAGGTGATTTGTGACTTAGGGGAGCGATCGGAATTGAATTTGGAGGCCGGTGTAGAAATAGGCTTGAATTGGCTAAGGTTGAATTTTGGCGAAATCCGAACGGTAGGTGAGATTTTGATCCGGGGGTCGGAATGGAATTCCGACAGTTACAGTAGCTCCGTTAGGTGATTTTGGATGTGCCTGCAAAATTTTAGGTCATTCGGACGTCGTTTGGTCGGGTTTTTGATGGAATGTGTAATTCGGAAGTTTTGAAGAAACTTAGGCCTGAATCCGTGCGTAATTGGTGATTTTGATGTTTAGGATGGTGTTTTATTCTTGGTATAAGTTCGTACCGTGTTTTGGGGTATGTTGGTGGTTTTCGTTGGGGTCCCGGGGGCCTCGGGGTGAATCCGGACCTTCATCCGGCATTTGGAAACAAGGAATAGGCTGCTGTAAATTGCAGACCACTGGGCACCGGTTAAGCCTTCGCGTTCGCGAGGGCTAGGCCCGCGTTCGCGTAGGCTGAGGGAAAATGGTCATCGCGTTCGCGTTACTGGGGGACGCGATCGCGTAAGAGGAAGGTTGTGAGCATCGCGTTCGTGTGGAATTAGGCCGCGATTGCGAAGAAGGAATAAGCGAACCCACGCGTTCGCGTAGAGGAAAAGTCCGGAGGCTGGGAAGTTGACCTTTGTGGACGCGTGAATGAGTGTCGCGTTTGCGATGAAGAAGAGGAATAAGGCATCGCGTTCGCGTGAGAGGCATCGCGAACGCGGTGAAGATATTAGGCTGGCAGTGAAGTTAAAACCAGAACATAACCAGTCGCGGGTTTCATACCCCAAACCTCCATTTTTGAGTTCCAAGAGAAGGTATTGACGGGAGATTGCTGGGAAATCATCGGGGTTTTGTCGGAGGTAACTTTTGTGGATTAATTACATCATTTTATCATGAAATCCTTTGTTAATTCCCTGTAAATGGAAGATTAAAAGGGGGTTTGAGCCCTAGGTCTAAATTGAAGAAAAACACTGATTTGAGTGGGCAAATGGAGTCCGATTTTGGTAAATTTTATATGCCTAGACTCGTATCGAGATGAGGATTCTGAATATGTGACTTTTGTAATTTTTCGACAAGCGTACCGAAAGTCGGATTTTGGCAACTTTGCCATTTTTGGTGTAAATCGAGTTGTATTGATTGGGTGTCGTCCCATTGGCCTAATTTGTTGTATTTCTGCTGTATTTGATCAGATTATACGCGTGCGGAGCTTGATTCTCGTGGCAAGGGCATTGCGGAGTAGTCGTCGCGCTGTATTGAGGTGAGTACTAGATGTGGGTGATGACCAGCGGGTTCGAAACCCCGGTATACCACTTTGTGACATTGTATAGCGGCGAGACACGTACTCTTATGTGAGTGCGGGGTCGATTGTGATTGGGGACTATGGCTTAGTCCGACTTGTTAATACTGTGGTATGACATTAGGCTATTCTTGAGCCGTCGAACCTCCTTTTCGGATGGTTCCATACTATATATTGTGATATTGGCCACTCTTGAGCCGAGGAACCCCCTTCTTGGGCGGTTGAGTATACTTGTGGGCCGTGAGCCAGTTATTGGATCCCGCGAGGATCGTTATTATTGTCTTATCATATTGACATGTTAGTTACTACCGGTCCGTAGCTATTTCTGTTATCATGCTATTTCTAATCTCTGGAACTTGATATTAGTGCTTTCCAACTGAAAATGATAAAAAGGTTTTCAAAACTACTTTTGAGCCTGCGAGGCTGCATTTGCATTTCGCTGATTGGTAGTGGATCGGACTGCACACCGCAGCATATATTCATGATATTGTGCTTGGGCTGTAGGAGCCCCTGTGGAGTCTGAAACCCCACGGTGAGCACGGGTACCCAAATTGGATCGGGCTACGCGCCGTAGCTGTCATTTCATGCATTGCATTGCATTTAGCTACACCTGCTAGCTGTTATACTTGTTGTTGATATTGTTGGCTATCTACTGTTGATATTGAACTGCTACAGGGTTTTGGTTATAGCTTTACATTGTGCTTTACTGTGGATTTCTTATCTATGTTGTCTTACCCTTGTTTATTTCCACTGAGTCTGGCAATACTCATTTTACTCCCTGCACCTTGTGTGCAGATCCAGGTACCTCTCAGCAGACCTGATTCAGTAGCCGCTCAGAGACATTGTGTAGGATATTTGAGGTAGCTGCAGAGTCCGCAGGACCCGATATTCCTTCTTACTGTCTTTTGATTCTGTATTGATATTTCTTTCCGCACTTGGTATCTTGTAAACCATTATACACTTATGTTCATTAGAGGCTCGTGACTCTTGACCCTTCGGTCTATGGGAGTTGGTATATTTTGGGACTTGGTTCCCCGTTTTCGATATATGTATCACTGTTGTTTCATATTTTGACATGCTTAAGTGAGATAAAGCGAGCTCCTAGCTCCGTCATTATTATTGATTGGTCAGGCTGGCCTAGCAATGTGCTGGGCGCCATCACGACCGGATTGGGGTCGTGACAAGTTGGTATCAGAGCCTAGGTTTACTAGGCCTCATGAGTCTTGAGCCGGTTAGTAGAGTCTTGTGGATCGGTACGGGGACGCCTGTACTTATCCTCGGGAGGCTGCGAACCTTCAGGAAACACTTCACTATTCTTGAACTCTGTCGTGCGATCTTGTTGTTCTGAGAACTGTCTTCATATTCTATTCTCTCGCGAGATGGCGAGAACGCGAGCATCGGGACGAGGTGGACGACCTCCGTTGCCACTGTTAGAGGCCGTGGGCGCGGTCGTGCTAGAGGTAGAGGTAGGGCGGCGGAGGCAGTGCCAGCTGGCCCGCCCGTTGTACCAGTTCAGGAGCAGCCCCCAGTGGTTGATGCTCCAGCAGCCCCAGTTCAGGGCCAGACTGTATCTATTGCTATTCCTGGTCTTCAGGAGACTCTCGCTCAGATATTTTCAGTGTGTTCCGATTTGGCTCAGGTAGTTTTAGCTACTGCTACTGCAGTGACATCTCAGACAGGGGGTGGTCAGCAGACCCCTGCAGCTCGCACACCTGACCCGGTTGTTCAGGGACTTCAGACGCTAGGGGCGGTCCCCGCTCAGGTGGTTGCACCGGTAATTCCTCCAGCTGTACCAGCTCCAGCTCCAGAGCATATGGTTCAGGTTATGCCCGACGACGAGCGGCGTCGTCTTGAGAGGTTTGGTAGACTTCAGCCACCCCATTTCAGTGGTGTTGAGGGCGAGAATGCCCAGGGTTTCTTGGATAAGTGTCAGAGGATGTTGCGGACAGCTGGTATTCTTGAGTCCAGGCGGAGTTTCATTTACTACCTTTCAGTTCACTGGTCCCGCATTTGATTGGTGGGAAGAGTTTGAGAGGCGTAGGCCTGCAGGAGCAGCACCTCTCACATGGAAGCAGTTCTCTACTCTCTTTCTAGAGAAGTATGTACCTCAGTCTCGTCGCGAGGAGCTACGTCGCCAGTTCGAGTGGTTGGTTCAGGGCGACATGTCTGTGACTCAGTATGAGCTTAGATTCACACGGTTGGCTAGGCATGCCACATGGATGATCCCTAATGATAGGGAGAGGATCAGGAGGTTCATTGATGGCCTCAACTACTCTATCCGCATTCTTATGACCAGAGAGAGAGTTTTGTCATCATCTTTTGAGCAGGTTGTTGATATGGCACGCTCCATTGAGGCGGATCGTCACTGAGAGAGGGAGGAGCGGGAGGCCAAGAGGTCTTGTGGTTCTGGTAGTTTCAGTGGTGCTCCATATAGAGGGCATTTTCAGCAGAGCAGAGGTCGCTCATCTAGACCTTCTCATTCAGGTCGCCCTGAGCAGAGCGGAGGTTCTTATGGTAGTGGTCGACAGGGGTTTCAGCAGGGCCAGTCATCACTTAGTGCCCTCCAAGCCCGGAGTGCAGCACCTACTTCTTCAACCCAGGGTTCTTCTGTTGCGGGGGGTTCCCTTCAGTCCCCTTCTCCAGCACCAGGTGCATGTTATGAGTGCGGTGAGTTTGGCAACATGAGGAGACAGTGCCCTCGACTCCGTAGGTACAGGACTCAGCAGAGGGATCAGCCCTCCTCTTCAGCACCATCTCAGGCTAGTAGAGGTGGAGGTCATTCTTCTCGTGGTTGCCCTAGAGGCGAGGAGATATCTGGTGGAGGTCAGGCACGGTTCTATGCACTTCCTGACAGGCGTTATGCAGTTGCCTCCGATGCGGTGATTACATGTATCATTTATGTCTGTCACAGAGATGCCTCTGTTCTATTTGATCTAGGGTCCACATATTCTTACGTGTCCTCTTATTTTGCACATCATTTGGGTGCGACTCGTGGTAGTCTTGATCTACCTGTTCATGTATCCACCCCCGTGGGTGATACAATTGTTGTGGATCACGTCTATAGATCCTGTGTCATATCTATTGGGGGTCTAGAGACCTAGGCAGATTTATTATTATTGGGGATGGTGGACTTTGATGTTACATTGGGTATGGACTGGTTGTCTCCGTACCACGCTATATTGGACTGTCATGCTAAGACGGTTACGTTGGCCATTCCTGGTATTTCTCAGATTGAGTGGCGGGGTTCGACCGATTTCGTCCCTAGCCGTGTCATTTCGTTCTTAAAAGCTCAGAAGATGGTCGAAAAAGGGTGTTTATCATACTTGGCTTTTGTGAGAGATGTGGGAGCTGAGTCTCATAGCATTGATTCTGTACCTGTTGTGAGGGACTTTCCAGATGTATTCCCCTCAGACCTGCCGGGCATGCCGCCGGACAGGGATATTGATTTTGGCATTGACTTGGTGCCGGGCACTCGGCCCATATCCGTTCCTCCTTATCGGATGGCACCAGCTGAGTTGAAAGAACTGAAAGAGCAGCTTCAAGAGCTTCTGGATAAGGGTTTCATCCGCCCTAGTGTGTCCCCGTGGGGTGCACCGGTGTTGTTTGTTAAAAAGAAAGATGGTTCCATGCGGATGTGTATTGATTATAGGCAATTGAACAAAGTAACAGTGAAGAACAAGTACCATCTACCGCGCATAGATGATTTGTTTGATCAGTTACAGGGTGCGAGGGTGTTTTCTAAGATCGATCTTCGTTCAGGCTATCATCAGCTGAAGATCAGGGACTCGGATATTATGAAGACTGCATTCGGGACCCGATATGGTCATTATGAGTTTCTTGTGATGTCGTTTGGGCTGACCAACGCCCCAGCAGCATTTATGTATCTGATGAACTATGTGTCGAGGCCCTATTTGGATTCATTTGTGATTGTGTTCATTGATGACATTCTAGTCTACTCCCGTAGTCGGGAGGAGCATGCTCAGCATTTGAGTATTGTGTTGCAGAGATGGAGGGAGGAGAAGCTATATGCTAAATTCTCCAAGTGCGAGTTTTGGCTCGAGTCCGTAGCATTTATGGGACATGTGGTGTCTCGTGATGGTATTCGGGTTGATCGAAGAAGATAGAGGCGGTGTAGAGTTGGCCTAGACCATCCTCGGCTACAGAGATCAGGAGCTTTCTTGGCTTGGCGGGATATTATCGCCGGTTTGTTCAGGGATTTTCATCCATTGCTTCTTTATTGACTAAATTGACTCAGAAGGGTGCACCATTCGTGTGGTCAGATGAGTGCGAGGAGAGCTTTCAGAAGCTCAAGACAGCTTTTACCACAGCTCCAGTGTTAGTATTTCCATCAGCTTCAGGTTCATATACTATTTATTATGATGCCTCGAGAGTGGGGATAGGTTGTGTGTTGATGCAGGAAGGTAAAGTGATTACTTATGCTTCTCGGCAGTTGAAGCCACATGAGAAGAACTATCCTGTTCATGATTTGGAGCTAGTTGCCATTGTTCATGCCTTGAAAATTTGGAGGCACTATTTGTACGGCGTGTCTTGTGAGGTGTATACCGACCATCGTAGTCTCCAGCACTTGTTCAAATAGAAAACCTTAATTTGAGACAGCGGAGATAGCTTGAGTTGCTTAAGGATTATGACATTACTATTTTATATCATCCGGGAAAGGCCAATGTGGTGGCCGATACTTTGAGCCAGAAGGCGGTCAGTATGGGGAGCTTGGCATATATTCCAGCTGAGGAGAGGCCATTTGCTTATGATGTTCGGGTGCTAGCTAATCGGCTAGTGAGGTTAGATATTTCGGAGCCCGGCAGGGTATTGGCTTGTGTTGTATCTCGGTTATCTCTATATGATCGTATTCGTGAGCGCCAGTATGATGATCCAAATTTGGTTGTCCTTAGGGACAGAGTTCAGCATGATGATGCTAGAGATGTCACCATCGATAGTGAAGGCATATTGAGGATGTAGGGCCGGATATGTGTGCCCAATATCGATGGCCATTGTGAGTTGATTCTGGAGGAGGCCCATAGCTCGCGGTATTTTATCTATCCAGGAGCCGCGAAGATGTATCGAGATTTGAAACAATACAATTGGTGGAGAAAGATGAAGATGGACATTGTCAGATATGTATCACGGTGCCTCAACTGTCAGCAGGTTAAGTACGAGCATCGGAGGCCTGGTGGTGTATTTCAGCGCATTGATATTCCTGAGTGGAAATAGGAGAGGATCACTATGGACTTTGTTACTGGACTCCCTCGGACAGCGAGGAGGTTTGATTCTGTATGGGTGATTGTGGATAGGCTGACCAAGTCATCTCACTTCATTCCAGTTAGTACTACCTACTCATCGGAGCGGTTGGCAGCGATCTTTATTCGGGAGATTGTCCGGTTGCATGGGGTCCCAGTGTCTATCATATCCGACAGGGGTACTCAGTTCACTTCTCAGGTTTTGGAGAGCATTTCGGCGAGAGATAGGTACGAGCACCGCATTTCACCCCCGAACAGACGGGCAGTCCGAGTGCACTATTCGGATCTTGGAGGATATGTTGCGAGCATGTGTGATTGACTTTGGTGGTTCGTGGGATGAGTTCTTACCTCTTGCTGAGTTTTCCTACAACAACAGTTATCGGTCGAGTATTCGGATGGCCCCGTATGAGGCATTGTATGGCGAGACGGTGTAGATCCCCCGTGGGATGGTTTGAGCACTGGTGAGGATAGATTGATAGGGACGTAGTTAGTTCGGGATGCTCGGATAGAGCAAAGTTGATCCGAGGAGAGGCTTCGTACGGCACGGTCTCGTCAGAAGAGGGAGGCAGACCGTAGAGTTCGAGAGTTGTCTTTTATAGTTGGTGACGAGTATTGTTGAAGGTTTCACCCATGAAGGGTGTCATGAGGTTCGGGAGGAAAGGGAAGTTGAGTCCCGGGTACATTGGTCCTTTTGAGATACTCAGGAGAGTTGGAGAGGTGGCATATGAGTTGGCCTTGCCGCCCAGCTTATCCAGCGTTCATCCGGTATTCCATGTGTCTATGCTCCGGAAGTACATTGGAGATCCGTCTCATGTATTAGACTTCAGTACCATTCAGCTTGATGGTGATCTATCCTATGATGTGGAGCCTATTGCTATTTTGGGTCGTCAGGTGAGAAAATTGAGGTCCAAGAAGATTGCATCGGTTAAGGTTCAGTGGAGAGGTCGACCCGTGGAGGAGGCCACTTGGGAGATCGAGCGGGAGATGCGGAGCAGATACCCTCAGCTATTTGAGACTTCAGGTATGTTTCTTGACCCGCTCGAGGACGAGCGTTTGTTTAAGTTGGGGAGAATGTGACGACCCGGCCCGTCGTCACGGGAATTACCACCCCGTTATATTGTAATTTCATGTTTTATGCTTTTATATCTGTGTTAGAGTCTATCGGGTGAGTTAGGAGTGATTGGATTGAAAATGAGGCATATAGCCTTTTTGAAGGAAACTTGAATATGGAAAGTCAACCTGGAGTTGACTATTTAGTTAGAGGGATCGGAATCGGATTCTAATGATTCGGTTAGTTCCGGAAGGTTATTTGTGCCTTAGAGGAGCGATCAGAATTGAATTTGGAGGCCCGGTGTAGAAATAGGCTTGAATTGGCTAAGGTTGAATTTTGGCGAAATCCGAACGGTAGGTGAGATTTTGATCCGGTGGTCGGAATAGAATTCCGACAGTTGCAGTAGCTTCGTTAGGTGATTTTGGATGTGCCTGCAAAATTTCAGGTCATTCGGACGTTGTTTGGTCGGGTTTTTGATGGAATGTGTAATTCTGAAGTTTTGAAAAACTTAGGCCTGAATCCGTGTGTAATTGGTGATTTTGATGTTTAAGATGGTGTTTTTATGCTTGGTATAAATTCGTATCGTGTTTTGGGGTATGTTGGTGGTTTTCGTTGGGGTCCCGGGTGCCTCGGGGTGAATCCGGACCATCATCCGGCATTTGGAAGCAAGGAATAGGCTGCTGTAAATTGCAGATCACTGGGCACCAGTTAAGCCTTCGCGTTCGCAAGGGCTAGGCCCGCGTTCGCGTAGGCTGAGGGAAAATGGTCATCGCGTTCGCGTTGCTGGGGGACCCGATCGCGTAAGAAGAAGGTTGTGAGCATCGCGTTCGCGTGGAATTAGGCCGCGATCGCGAAGAAGGTATAGGCGAACCCACGCGTTCGCGTGAGAGCCTACGCGTTCGCGTAGAGGAAAAGTCCGGAGGATGGGAGGTTGACCTTCGCAGACGCGTGAATGAGTGTCGCGTTCGCGATGAAGAAGAGGAATAAGGCATCGCGTTCGCGTGAGAGGCGTTGCGAACGCGATGAAGAAATTAGGCTGGCAGTGACGTTAAAACCAGAACATAACCAGTCGCGGGTTTCATACCCCAAACCTCCATTTTTGAGTTCCAAGAGAAGGTATTGACGGGAGATTGCTGGGAAATCATCGGGGTTTCGTCGGAGGTAAGTTTTGTGGCTTAATTACATCATTTTATCATGAAATCCTTGGTTAATTCCCTATAAATGGAAGATTAAAGGGGAGTTTGAGCCCTAGGCCTAAATTGAAGAAAAACACTGATTTGAGTGGGCAAATGGAGTCCGATTTTGGTAAATTTTATATGCCTAGACTAGTATCGAGATGAGGATTCCGAATATATGACTTTTGCAATTTTTCGACAAGCGTACCGAAAGTCGGATTTTGGCAACTTTACCATATTTGGTGTAAATCGAGTTGTATTGATTGGGTATCGTCCCATTGGCCTAATTTGTTGTATTTCTGCTGTATTTGATCAGATTCTACGCGTGCGGAGCTTGATTATCGTGGCAAGGATATTGCGGAGTAGTCTTCGCGCTGTATTGAGGTGAGTAATAGATGTGGGTAATGACCAGCGGGTTCGAAACCCCGGTATACCACTTTGTGACGCTGTATAGCGGCGAGACACGTACTCTCATATAAGTGCGGGGTTGATTGTGATTGGGGACTATGGCTTAGTCTGACTTGTTGGCACTGTGTTATGATATTGGCTATTCTTGAGTCGTCGAACCTCCTTCTCGGATGGTTGCATACTATATATTGTGATATTGGCCACTCTTGAGCCAAGGAACCCCCTTCTTGGGTGGTTGAGTATACTTGTGGGCCGTGAGCCGGTTATTGGATCCCGCGAGGATCGTTATCATTGTCTTATCATATTGACATGTTAGTTACTACCAATCCGTAGCTGTTTTTGTTATTATGCTATTTCCAATCTCTGGAACTTGACATTACTGTTTTCAACTGAAAAATGATAAAAGATATTTTCAAATCTACTTCTGAGCCTGTGAGGCTGTAATTGCATATTAGCTGACTGGTAGTGGATCGGCCTGCGTGCCGCAGTGGTATATATGTTGGATCGGACTACACGCCGCAGTGATATTGTGCTTGGGCTGTAGGAGCCCCTCCGGAGTCTGAACCCCCACAGTGAGCACGGGTACCCAAATTGGATCGGGCTACGCGTCGTAGCGGTCATATCATGCATTGCATTGCATTTAGCTACATTTCCTAGCTGTTATACTGTTTTGCTGGTACTTGTTGGTACATGTACAGTTGATATCGATTCTGTGACAGGGTATTTGATTACAGCTTTACATAGTGATTTATTGCGGATTTCTTATTTGCGCTGTCTTACCCCTGTTTATTACCACTGAGTGTGGCAGTACTCATTTTACTCCCTGCACCTTGTGTGCAGATCCAGATACCTCTCAGCAGTGATCTGGTAGCTGTTCGAGGCGACATCTATAGGATATTCGAGGTAGCTGCAGAGTCCGCAGGACCCGATATTCCTTATTACTGTCTTTTGATTCTGTATTGATATTTCCTTCCGCACTTGGTACCTTGTAAACTATTATACACTTATGTTCATTAGAGGCTCATGACTCTTGACCCTGCGGTCTATGGGAGTTGGTATATTTTGGGACTTGGTTCCCCGTTTTCGATATATGTATCACTGTTGTTTCATATTTTGACATGCTTAAGTGAGATAAAGCGAGCTCCTAGCTCCGTCATTGTTATTAATTGGTCAGGCTGGCCTAGCAATGTGCTGGGCGCCATCACGACCGGATTGGGGTCGTGACAAATATTCTGTGGGACTACCATTGATAAGAATTGAAGTTGTAGTTGTACTAACACAAGACATGATTAACTTAATAATTGGAGGAGAAAAATTCAAACTAGTAAGAGTATTACGAATAAAAGACCATTCTAATTTATCAAAGGACTTCTCGAGAGCAATTTTTAAAAGCATACTCAATTTATTACCCTTACTTTTTGTAAAATTACTAATTATTTCCTGAACTATAATAGCATTATCAGCGGCTCTTTTATTTTATTGAAAACTAGATTGTGTAGGCTGAATATATGATTTAATATAGGTTTTAATCTATTCACTAAGATTTTTGTGATTATTTTGTAAATTGTATTACAAAGACTAATAGGCCTGTAATGATTGATTAAAGTAGCCTTCTCATTTTTAGGAATAAGGCAGATAAAAGTAGAATTTATTTGAGGGTCAATTTCATAGTCAGTAAACACCTTATCACAAAAACTTTGAACCGAATTGCCAATTAATTCCCAATAATTTTGATAAAACAAAGGATGTAGTCCGTCTGGACCAGGAGCTTCATTGGTTTAAATGATTTAATCGCATTAAGGACCTCTAGTTTTTCTAAAGGTTTCATTAAGAAAGCTTGATCAAAATTGCTAAGAATTTGAGTAGGAAGTAAGTTTACAGAAGAGATTGAATGAGTATGCTGAGTTGTAAAAAGCTTTTGATAATAAAGGGAGATATGTGTTTGGATATCAATTGGCGTAGAAATCCAATTTCCTCCTTGATCTTGTAGAGCAACAATTCTATTTTGTCTTCTATGATTAAGAGTGCTAAGGTGGAAAAATTTTGTATTAGCATCTCCATTATTTAACCAGTCAATACGAGATTTTAGTTTCCAAAAATCATCTTCTAATTTAAGAATATGATTAAATTTCACTTTAAGGTCTCTTTCCAAATTTTGTAGAAAGAAACTAGTGGGGTAATGGATGGAAGCTTGTATTCCATTTAATCTAGCAAGTAAGTTTCTTTTTTTTTTAAATATTACCAAAGATTGTAGAATTCCATTTCGTAACTAATGTTGTAAAATTATCAATAGCAGGTATCAAGGTTGTATTATCAATCCATGCATGTTTATTAACATCCATAAAATTTGGATGGCTAGTCCAAATAGTTTCAAATCGAAATATTTTTCTTCTAGGTAAAAGACAGTAGTGCAAGTCTAATTTAATAGGACAGTGGTTCGAATGAGTACGCGGTAAATGTGTAACAATGGCATCCGAATACTGATTAATCCAATCAAAGTTTGCCATTATTCTATCAATTCGCTCAAGAATAGTATGCCTTACATCACTTCCATTAGACCAATTATAATGACTTCCATTAAAACCTAAGTCATTCATATTACAGTAGCTTAAACAATTATTAAAATAATTTGCACGTGAATTATTTATTGGAAGTCCCCCAAATTTATCACAAGCATGAACAATTTCATTAAAATCCCATCCTATCAACCAAGGTCCAGTATATTTATCTTTCACAGACATTAAATTATCCCAAAGTAGTTTTATTTTAACTAGATCATTAATTGCATATATAGTAGTGAATAAGAATTTAAATGGCAATGGTTTTACCTGGATTTGATAGTGAATTTCCTGCAATGTATTTGCTATTGAAAGAACATCCAAAGCATTAGACAACCATAAGATGACAATGCCTCCAGAATTTCCTGTCCCAGCTACTTCCAGCATACCATAAAAATTAAAATTATCCTTAACCTGTTGATGTGTTTGACAGTGTGTTTCTAATAGAACTACCAAGGAGGGCCTATTATAGTCTAAAAGTGAACGAAAATTCCTTCTAAATTCCACTGATATCGCACCCCTACAGTTCCAAATTATGAAATTCATATGATTAACTTGTGTCCCACTAGGATTAGTATTACGATTAAGCCAGTTTCTCCTGCTCTCTCCTGGACGTAGGAGAAAAGTTGGAAGCATTAACATTGCATATTTTCCCACATTTGGATTTGTGGAAGGCCTTAGCCGTATTGAAAAACTCCTTAGGGTTGGTGGTTTCCTTAGAAAAACTTTTCTTTCGTAATCCTCCTTTAACACAAATACTTTGATCCCATCTAGCCATGCATATATTGGACGAGTTTCTCTGTTGTAGGCAATTTCTACATCTAGTTCCTCCTGAAAACTATTGTTTTGTACGCTGTGATTGGGACTTAAAGGAGGTGAGTTCACTGGAGTTGGAGTTGGGGTAGGATGAAGATGAGTTTCTATTTGGGGCAATATAGTTGAGGATTCATGTATGGTTGAATCCAAGCAGTTGATGGGGTTGGAGATGGAGGAGGGTAAAATGGCATTTGAATACGATTGGGATAGTGATTGAGATTGTCCCATGTTGGCACTGGGAGAGAAGAGGCTTGATATGGAGATAGATGAGGTTCTTGCATGAGAGACCAATGGTAACGAGCATAAAGTTCTGTCCCCAATTGCATTCCTTCCATGATTATCTGAGCAAGGTCGGAGGGATTGTTGATGAGGCTGTGACTTCTTGGTCGTTCACTTCCAGTGTGAAAGTTAGTGCATGGTTTTGAAGTCCCGTTTCTAACCATGATGTTAGGGTTAGGGGAACTTGTGGGGATTGGGCTGTGTAGATTAAAGGATTGTTCTCCATTATCACGTGACTTGGGAGAATTGTGATCGAATATGGTGATGGAAGAAGGTGATGATGACTTGGTGGATTTTGATGTTGATAAGCATGTGTCCTTCTTAGGTAATTTAAAGTGTTGGCCAACATTATCAATTGTAGTGATAGTGTCCGAAAATTGAAGAGAAGTAGAAATATTTGAAGAAGTAATTTCAAGTGAAGGATTGTGTTGCTTTTGATTATTGGGAGTGGTAGAGATGGGCGGTTAGATGGGACTAGTAAGTGGATTGAAATGGTTAACATTTGTGAAGATGGTGGTAAAGCCATCATGATGTTCCTGCATAGGAATTTTGGTGGTTATGGGAAATGGTGGTATAGTATAAGTTAGGCTAGATTTTGGATGAGAAGTATCGGTTTGGTGGGCAACATTTAATGAATTTGACCGACTAGAAATTGTATTGGTAGAGGATATCATATGGGGTAAGTCTTCGTGGCCTTGTGCATGTTGAGATATAGTGTGACTAGGATCAATACTTGTATGTGATTGGTCCTTAGGTAAATGAGTAGTAATTATTTTGGAGGTAGGGTTTGTAGAACAAGTGTGTGTGGCGTTATGATAACTATCCTTATTTAATGAGTCTAAAATACTAAAAGGATTATTAGACTTAGTAATAGTGTTAAATAATAACTTAATAGGAGAAGGAGTTGAGTATTAGAAACTTTATTAGGAATATTTATAGATTTCTTAAGAGCTAAATTATTAATCGAATTATTAAACTCATTAGCCATACCTGATTTCTTTTGGTTGATCTTACCAGTGTTGGCCATCCTTGTTGAATTTGTAGGAAAGGAAACAGATTTCCATTCATCCTTAGACTCCAAATTTGTTGTATTTGAAGAATTATTTGTAATCGGATGAGTAGTAGAATCATGTGAAACTTTTGCATAAGAACAAAGTAATTGATTATGCCCCATTCTTTCACACTTAACACAAAATAAATTGATCCCTTCATATAGGATCGATTGTTTGTGATGTCCAATAAGAACATGAGTGCATAGAGGATGATCAATAGGTACTTGTACACACAATCTAGCATATCTTCCCCTAATTGTTGAAGAGGTGCAATTATCAATTGCTAATAGTTTACCAATTTTGTTGCCTACTTTTTTTAAAATTTGAATATCATATAGGCAACTCAGGTAACCTTAGCAAAATTGCATAATAATTAATTATAGCTTCAGATGATATGAATTTTGGCTCCCATAGTCGAACAGTTAAAAAATGATTAAAGATAAACCAAGGACCATCATTGAAAGCATGTAATTTATTTTATTCTTTTTGAAATTTAAGTAGGTAAAAATCAGAACCTAGGTCTACCAAAGGCACATTTTCAGTAGGTTTCCAAAGATTATAAATTTTTTTCCTTAATACTTGATGTCCAAGCTTGTGTCCATAAAGTTTGATAATAACCGCATGCTTCCATGGCTTTTAAATTCTTTCTTTTTTTTCAATAGATAGAGGAATAAATAAAGTAGAGGTAGAATCAATTGGAGCATCTAACTCTTCATTAATATCTTGACCAATTGTGGGAATTTCGTTAAATGAAACATTGATAGGAATTGAGTTATGGCAAAGAAGGATTTGAAGATATGAAGGTTGCTTGTTAGGTGACCCTAAATTCATTGCCATATCTTGCTTCTTAGTGGTGATGTTCTTGTTAGAATCAAGAAAAGTATATGATGATGTTGATGAATTAAAAATATTTGGAGGTTTTGGTGGGATTGATAAAGAAGTAAGTGTTTTCTTATGAATGAGAATTTTTGACATTTCAACTCAAAGGAAAAATACTTGAAATTAAACTTAAATAGGCGTTAACTATATACAATCTAACGTCCACTCAAAAGAGAACATTTTTTGTTTAAATTTAAAATATTTGGCTTTGATTAATTAAAGAATGAAATTCAATTTACCAAAAATCTTGGACTACTACTTTAATTAATTATGTTTCTATTTATAATTTTAAATTATCATTGTTGTCTTAAAATTGCCAAGTGGCATCATTTTAGCATGCCACCTGACTTAACCACATTGCAAACTATTCTCTGTTTAATATAATATAGATATAGATTCCCACCATAAGTAAACTATACACAAAATCTAACGTCCAACATGTTGTCAAAAGAGAACATTTTTTGTTTAAATTTTAAAATATTTGACTTTAATTATTTTATGATCTTTTTTCATCTATTTTCCTTAATATAATATAGATAGATGTAAAATACACAATTATTTATTTAGATACAATTTTTTTAATTAATTAATTCTTTCTTAAAAAAGAATTCCTACCATAGTTAAATGATACTATATTAATGTATATTGTTCGCAAATAAGGTCGGATACAAAGCTTGTACTAAATGCAAAATTATTATTTCAACTTAACATTAACATGTAAAGTACTTAGAATTATATTAATTGATTCTTTCTCAAAAAAGAATTCCTACACTTTTGTGATTTGGATGTCCAACACGTTGTCAAAAAAGGACATTTTTTATTTAAATTTTAAAATATTTGGCTTTGATGATTTTATGAACTTTTTTAGTTATTTTTCTTTAATATAATATAGATAGATGTAAGATACAAAATATTTATTTAATTAAGTATTTTAGAAAAAATAATTCTACCATAAGTAAACTATACACAGAATCTAACGTCCAACATGTTCTCAAAAGAGAATATTTTTTGTTTAAATTTTAAAATATTTGGCTTTAATTATTTTATGAACTTTTTTAGTTATTTTTCTTTAATATAATATAGATAGATGTAAGATACAAAATATTTATTTAATTAAGTATTTTAGAAAAAATAATTCTACCATAAGTAAACTATACACAGAATCTAACGTCCAACATGTTCTCAAAAGAGAATATTTTTTGTTTAAATTTTAAAATATTTGGCTTTCGATTATTTTATGAAAAATTTTCATTTATTTTCTTTAATATAATATAGATGTAAGATACAAAATATTTATTTAGATACAATTTTTTTAATTAATTAATTCTTTCTTAAAAAGGAATTCCTACTATATCTAAATGATACCTAAATTAATGTATATTGTTCGCAAATAAGATCAGATACAAAATTTGTACTAAATATAGAATTATTATTTCAACTCAATATTAATGTGTAAGGTACTTATAATTATATTAAATTGATTCTTTCTCAAAAAGAATGCCTACCATAATTGAATTAAAAATACTAACAAAATATTTTGGACCTCCAACTTGTTGTCAAAAGCACATTTTTTTAAAATTTTAAAATATTTGACTTTGCTTATTTTATGAACTTTTTTAGTCTATTTTATTTAATATAATATAGATAGATGTAAGATACAAAGTATGTTTTTAATTAAGTCATTCTTAAAAAATAATTCATACCTTAAGTAAACTATACACAATCTAACGTCCAAAATGTTCTCAAAAGAGAACATTCTTTATTTAAATTTTAAAATATTTGGCTTTGATTAATTAAAGAATGAAAATCAGTTTACCAAAAATCTTGGACTACTACTTTAATTAATTATGTTTTTATTTATAATTTTAAATTATTATTGTTGTCTTAGAATTATCAAATAGCATCATTTTAGCTTGCCACTTGGCTAAACTACATTGCAAACTATTCTCCTTTTAATATAATATAGATATAGATATAGATGTGTGCAATAATATTGTTATACTATATATAAGTAAAATAATCTTACGATAAAAATTTAGTATTACGTCAGTCCTTGTTTGGTTATTAATTCAAGGATAAGTTATTTCAGAATTAAAAATAACATTAAAATAATTTATACCTTTGAAATTGTGGAATAATAATTCCAAGATAAATATGTCTTAGGTTAAAGCGATAAAATTAACAATCTAAAAATTAATATAACATACCAAACAGTCAATAATAATTAATAATAGTTAGGAAACTAATCCTAGTATACTATATATTCAAACCAAACAACCCCTAAAGTGCTGAAATGCTTCAGTGGCAAAATAGTGAATTTCTTATTTATCCAGATATTATGGAAACAAGAAAAAACTGTATCGAAATGGACCTTGAATCATATCATATATCACTAAAAACAAATCTTTACTTCAACCTCTGCAAGTGGCTATTTTTACTCGGTAAAAATCATTAGCCTTGTCTTTTTGTGAATAAATAGGCACATCAAGTATTTATACTGATTTTATTATTTGTAGTTATACTTTCGACAAATATATCATTCGCAGTTATATTTAAATTTAATTACAAATTTATAAAATAAAAGATTAATTATTTTTAATTGAAATAAGAGGATCACAAGATCTCATTATTGCTCTTATAGCTTAGCGCGCGCCTGCTTAGCTAGTAAAGATACTCTTGAGTTAGAATCTCATACGGGTTGTATTCATTGTGCGATTGAATACAACTTACACAGGTTATATTCGTTGTACGTTTGAATACAAGTAATACAAGTTAGTAACAATAGAACAATAACTACGAACAATAATTAAATAAATTATAGTAGTTATTAGGCTCTACATTATAGTGGTTATGAATTTTTTTTTTCTTTTTTTTATAATCATCTGTTATGTAGAACCAAATAAATCAAAACTAGGACCAAATCGAAAGTTAGTAGCATAAACAAAAATGAATTTACGGAGATCTGTCTATTTTATCATACTCCTTTATCGTTAAATATTGCACCAACCGAGAAAAAGACCATTAGTTTCGAAGCTTCATGAGAAGTTATATATAACAACACGGGGAAAAAATAAAAAATAATCAGATTTATAATTGATAATAGCCATAGTAATTGAATTTTAGTAATTTTTCACGTAAAAATATAATCTGAACAAAAATATTCTCAAAATTCTGAATTTTCAGCATAACATGCTTGAGTTCGAATTGTATAATGATATTCCAATATAATATGTTGGAATTTCATAATGTATTGAACTTCCAACATAATATGCGAGGAAGTTTAATGGAGGAGATCTATAATCTAGCATATATATATATATATATATATATAATATTGGAATTGTCCGTGTTGGAGTTCCAATATAATATATTGGAAGTTTATTTGCAGGGGGCTCCATAATATAGCATATTGTGCTGGAACTTTTCGTGTTTTAGGAAAAGTGACTATTTTTTATGACTTTGGAAATACTAATTATTTTGTATTTATCGATCAGAAAATTGGATATGGCGTGCTATTTTCAGCTATAAATATGTAGGTTGGGAAGTATAAGAAAACACCATTTCCAAGAAGTAGTGTTTGTATAGTATTTGTCACCAATGGCGCCCCAAACACCTAGTCTTCCTCTTTACGAAGTTAAGTATCGAAAAAACGTTATTGCAAGAGGGATAGAAGTCTTCATTCTTTTCTTATTGTTCTCACTCTTAGCCTATAGACTCCTCTGTCTTAAAAACCATGGTTTAAATTTGGCATTCTTGTTAGCTCTTATATGTGAATCATGGTTCAGTTTCGTTTGGATTCTCGTCGTGAGCACCAAATGGTATCAAGTCGAACCAAAAACATATCCTCTACGCCTTTTGGAAAGGTACTAACTTTTTTGACGTTTTTTCTGAACTTATTTAAGGATTTAAGTGAGAATATAAATGTACAGGACGTCAAAGTTTCCTGCAGTGGACATGTTCATTACAAGTGCAGATCCAGAACTAGAGCCGTCTCTAATAACAGTAAACACAATGTTATCATTATTAGCAGTGGATTATCCAGCTAATAAGCTAGCTTGTTATGTCTCTGATGATGCTGCATCTCCTATTACCTATTATTCACTTGTTGAAGCAGCTAAATTTGCTAAGCTTTGGGTTCCTTTTTGTAAAAAATATAATATTACACTTAGAGCCCCTTTTCGATATTTTAATGCCAACTTATCGCCACCCCAACATACTTCACAAGGCTTCCTCCAAGATTGGAAAAGGATGAAGGTATGTTAATCTTTTATTTTATAACCCAACTTTAATTTCTAGGAGTATTTTCTTTTCAAGGAATTTTGGTTATAAAGAAGATTTATATTTTGACTTAATACGTTTTCTTTTTTCAACTATAACCTAATACTTTAATATTTGCATTTTTTAGTTTTTTCCAATTCTATATTTTTTAGTACATCTAGTAGTGTGTTTTTCTGGTTTGGAAGTTGCAGCAAGTCTAAGGTAAATAATACAAATTGTCTAATTACTCCCTCCCTTCAATTAACGCTTTACGTTATATTGTTTTTATCGTCCATTTCAACAAGAATGAATAAATATATAATTTAACTAATTAAACTTTTATGAGTAGTGTTTTCAGTCACACATGTTATAACATGTTAGAACTGTAAGTATTAAATTCTTAAAGTCAAAAATGTTATGGCATATTTAAGAACATAATTATCAAAAATCGTTATTTATTTCGTGCACTTTGTGATTAATCATAGGTTTATTAAATAATGTAGTAACTTAAATACATTATTCGGAGGTATTTTGGAAATAGTTTTATAATTTCAAATTTTGCTCGTCAATTGCATTGACATTTAGGTAATTAAGGTACTTTTTAAATTAATTGTCAAGATTCTCTGATATTCCTGTGTCATCGACATGTCACATTTTATTTCAAATGTAAATGTGTATAAAATATGGGCCCGTCAAATTTTGCACGGCACGCCTATTTCAATCCTAACATAGTTGTTGCCATATTATTTATTTGTTACTTCCCCAACAATTGCCTCAGTGGTTTAATATAAATATGTAGTAACTATTGATACTCACCAAAAGGAACATACGTGAAATTTAAATTTTCATTTATAAGAAATACTCTATTGCAAGTATACTTAGGATGAATTCATATTTATAACTACGTAAATATATATATAAATTTGTCATTAATTTCTATTTTACTTAAACAAAATGAAATAAAAACTTAATTATTGCCTTTAATAATAATTTTAGCTTATTTATTTACTTGTATAACTATTAAGCAAATCTTTTCATGTCGTTATTTATAATATGATATTTCAAAGTATTTTTTGAAAAACTTAGCCAAACATAAATTATTACTCAAAAATATTTTTAAGATTGGATAGCCAAACATAAATTACTTCTCTCCATAAGTACTTTTCGAAAAGCATTTTAAAAGAATATATTAAAATAAGCTAATTTTAGTGATTCCAACCTAAACTGTTCCGATTGTTATTGTCACAATACCTTTATCTATAATAGTATTACTTTTTATGTCTCATTTTTGTATTTGCAAAGAGCAATAACAAAGAATTCAAAAATTAGTAAATCGTAAAATCATTTTCGGCAATTACTAAAATATTTGAAATTAACTACGGTGATTGGACCCGGGCACCGCCCGAGCTAACCCAACTAGTACATATAGATATAGAAGCCAATAATGAACTTGACCACTGTAAATATAAAAGAAGAATTGTCAATACTTGGTGCAATAATTGTGCTAAAAGTAGTATGTTTCTGCAAATATAAAAGAAGAATTGCTAGTATTGTCAAATAATTGTGTTATAAGTAGTAAATACTTTTTGTCCGGAAATGGCAGGATGAATATAAACAGCTGTGCGAAAAGATAGAAGATGCAAGTACACAAGAACCAGCGACATGTGATTTTGTAGGAGATTTTGGTGTTTTCTCAAATATTGAACGCAAAAACCATCCGACAATTATAAAGGTTATTTATTTATTTATTTATTTTCTGGTTCTTTTTTTTTCTTTGGGAAGTTTTCATTTCCTCTTTCTAATTCAAAAATATCACAAAAAGACAAATTACATATTGCAATAATGCAATATACTCGCAGATAAACTTTTTATTTGCCTTGACGTTTATTTGTATATTCCGCAACGTGTTAGGCTTACCTAGTCGTGGGGACTGGGTCCCATCACGACATATTCACGATTGGTGAACTAGGGTCGTGACACAGATATCCACATTGAAGCATCAATTACTCTAGTTTGGTGCGGCATAAGACCTATTAAAATGGAAAGTGCTCCCTATCAGTATTTTTTATATTGATAGGGCTCAAATCCGAAATTTTGATAAAAGACCAAAATATCTTATTTATCCTATCACAATCTATATACTTAATTGTATATATATTTCATCAATTCAACTAAAGTACACTATCTCCCTCTACTTTGTCATTTTCGAGTTTCATTTTGAATCTATATAATTGACAGGAACAAAATTGAAACATTGTTTATAACAAACACAATTTAATAAAGGAAATAAGTTGTTATATATTATATTAATATTGAGTGTATAGTAATTTGAAGTTGTTATGTATGAAATTTAAAAGGTAATATTGGAAAACAAAGAGAGTATTGCTGATGGTTTGCCTCACCTTGTCTACATCTCAAGAGAGAAGCGTCCAAAGCATCCCCATCACTTCAAAGCTGGCGCCATGAATGTTCTGGTTTATATCATACCAATTATATTGTTTGGATACTGTAATAATTAATTAATTTTTATTTTTTCGATTGATTTGACGTGTTTGTATTGGTGACAAACAGACTAGAGTCTCTGGATTGATGACAAATGCTCCATTCATGCTTAATGTGGATTGTGACATGTATGCAAATAACCCACAACTAGTTCAACATGCTATGTGTTATTTTCTTGGTGCTAAGGATGAAAAAGATTGTGCCTTTGTTCAATTTCCACAATACTTCTACGATGGATTGAAAGATGATCCTTATGGTAATCAATTGAAAATCTTACACGAGGTAAATAATTCTCATTTTTATAGCATATGTATTCACATGAAAAAAAAACATGAATTATTTAATACTACATTCTAAGACTTAACTTTCATATAGGGAAGTCGTCTTGGAGCAAATATAAAGTTATTTTCGAGTGCTCTACATATTATAGTTTTGAGTCGTAGCATCATTAGTAATATTAGAGTAAGTTGCTTAGATCATATCACATCCTCTTAGAGTTCAATCTTTCCGCAAATTTTTCTTTCCGCAAACTTTGTATAAACATGAAATACTTTGGGCACCGAACTGCCTTTTTTTATATTCTGAGACTCATCTTTCAGATAAAACATGAATCAATTATACTAAATTCTAAGACTCAACTCTCATGGGTCATTATATGTTTTCTTCATCCATTTTAATTAAATATATATATATATTCCTTAATACTACATTCTAAGACTAAACTTTCATGGGTCATTAATTATATGTTTTTTCATTCATTTTTTTTTTAAATTTACATTTGTCTTCTGCTTGTTAGTATCTGGGAAGAGGAATTGCTGCCATTCAAGGGCCATTTTATCAAGGAACAGGATGTTTCCACAGACGAAAAGTTATATATGGCTTGTCGCCAAATGAAAAAATAAATACTGGTATGCAAACTAATTAATTATGTCGTTGTCTTCTTTTTTCTTTTTCTTTTCTTATGCGGGGCCTTCGACTTTCGTTTATATGACGTCTTAACCACATTTTGCTTGTAGAAAATAAATTTCATAAAGTTTATTTTACAGTTGCTTAACTTAAAACTATTTCATGATAATTAGGAGAATTGAGGGATGAGTATCTACAGAAAATTTATGGAAAATCACAGAAGTTATTAGCATCAGTTGCTCAGACTCTATCAGCAGGATCAAATATTATCGAGCAACTTAATTCTGATTCTCTCTCGAGTTCCATTGAGGAAGCACAGCAAATTGGTGGTTGTGGATATGAATTTGGTACATGCTGGGGTCAAAAGGTAAATAATGATTCCTTTTAGGTAACAATTTAATTTTTATGAGGCGAGTGTCTACCGGAAACAACTTCCTTATCTTTATAAAATTTGCATACGCATTATCTTCTCCAAACCCACTTGTGAAACTTCATCGCGAATATTGTTGTTGCTGTTGGAGTTTAATTTCTATAAGTATTTTATCACGTAATAAGTGAAATTAGTAATTTGAAAAAGATAAGTATAAATTATTGTTGACGGTCTAATTGGATTTTTACACGACCGATGTGATAACAACTAGGTCGGGAATCCAAACTAATAAGAATTTGAGAAGTAAATGCGGAAGCAATAACAATAGGAATTGAACAACTAGAATTAAAGAGAAGAAAATAAATGATGTGGGAAAGATTCAAGGAAAAACTTCCGAGAACTTTCAAGAACGCAAGTTCTATAGCCTTGACAAGATCAAAGTAACAACGTCTTGATTTATGAAAGAAATCAAATGCCTTTACTTAAAAATCAAATCAAAATAATAGATTCGGATCTTGACCACTTTACGAGTAACTTGAGACAACAATTAATACTAGTATTAATCGCCTTTTAAGAATACTACAAAGGAATCAAAGATATCATAAAAGAGAAATCTTACTACCTTGAACTATGAACTAGTAAAGGTTGAAAGATAAATCTCAAAGCACAAGTAACAAAGGTTCAAAAGAACTCTCAAAGTATGATATACTTAATCAATAATGTAGTGTCTTATGAATGAGAAGAACACCCTATTTATAGGAGTACAAAGGCATAAAAATAACATTAAAAACTAGGTGGGGTGGTTGTAATGGAAAACATAATCATTACAATTAGGTAGGTGGTTGCTAAAGACTAAGAAAAGTCATAAATTAGGTGAGGGGTGGCCAAGACACTTTGGGGCAAATTTGGGCCTTAAAACAACTAGTTTGGGTTATTGGTTTGGATTCCAATTGGGCTCCTTTTGTAGCACCTCCTTCTGAAACTCTTTTAAACTCATTTTGAGCCCATTTGATGTACTTCAAGGGCTGATTTGGGTAACCAAATCTTCCTCCTCTTGGACTTTAATTTGAGCAACCAAATAATTGTAAAACTTCAACAACTCTTCTCCTTTGGGTATGAGCTCTTCCTCCATAGTTAGAAGCTTCTTTATTTGCCATTGAAGTCCACCAACCTTAATTTGCAATTCCTTAGCTTGAGATCTTGTAAACGGCCTGTGATGCTATCACAATGTAACTTAACCAATATTTTAAAAGGCAGGGGTGTGAGGCGAGACGTTTTTACCGTTGACGAGCTGAGACGTAAGCCCTGAGACATGGACGTAAGTCCCGCGAATCTTTAAATTTTACTAATTTCAAGAATTTTAAAATAGTATAAAATAAAAAATAATTATAAAATTTATATTAAAATCACAAAAATATAATAAATAATTTATTTAAATATATATAAATTTTAATTCAACCATGAATAATATGAAAAGTATGACATATATCAAAATATGCAAATTAGATGTAACATCGTTACAACTCAAATAACCAAAGTAATATATTCGATACGAAAGAATTCGATATTATAATTTGATTTTTGTTAAATAAAATACTCCTTTTATTATATGCTCTCTAGTTAAAAGAGAACTTATATAAAAATATTATTCACAATTTAAATATGATTATCTAGCATCTTTTATTTTTAAGTTTTGACAAGTTAATAAAATGATACATAGTTCACCATACAATACCATGACAACTAATTATTTGTAAATAATTAATAGCTGATATAAAGCTATTAAATTATTAAGTATTGTATCACGTAACCATGAAAAATTATAAAACAATTATAGACTATTATATATAATAAAGACATAACAAAAGTTAATAAATAAATATATTTAAATAATAGATTTATTTAAAGTTTACTATCATAGCAGTCTTAGTGGACAACGTATAATAATTTTTATTTTAATTATGACATAAAATACTCTCAACTTAATGATTTATGATTAGAAAAATATAATTTTGAATAGTCAACGATTTATTAAGAAAATGTGTGCATTTACGAGGTTAGTTACACTCAATTGCATAAATTTCTATTAGGCGAGCCCAGTACACTAAGTGTTGGGCGTGTCCGAAGCGTAAACCCCGACGGCCGAGGCGTAAGGCTCACAGAGCTAAGCCCCACACATAAGTCCTGGGGCATTTTACGAGTGCGCTGCCCTGGAGCGAGCCCCAGGCAAGTTCCACTTCTGCCTTTTAAATCAGAGAACTTAACCTATTATAACATATTCTTTACCATTTATTTAGGTTAAATATCAATACTACTAAATAGAGGTGCCTACAATGATCTTTTAAATGACCTAATTGAATAAATTTCTTACATCGTCCGTGCATAAAACTAATAGCCACTTCAAAAATAAGATAAACAACTTGCTATTACATGTCAAATTATATGGATACTGTAGAAACAAGTTTACACCGTCTGTGTACCACCATGACTTGATTGTTAGAAAAACTACACAACATAGCCACTTTTAAAACAAAGTTCCGGAAAAATATTTAATTTTAATATATTAATGTATAAAATACATATTTTTATATTTGGCTATCTGAATGTAATAATATTTACAAAATTGTACTGTACAATTTTTCATTTGGGTCTAAATATCTCAGTTGGGCTGGCTATATGGATCTGCAACAGAGGATATCCTGACTGGGCTTTTTATCCAAGGGAAAGGCTGGAGATCCGCGTACTGTACACCCGACCCGCCTGCTTTTCTTGGATGTACACCTTCGGGTGGGCCGGTCATAATGATCCAACAGAAGAGATGGGCTACTGGGCTTTTAGAAATTCTTTTCTTCAGTAAAAGCCCAATTATCGAAACTCTTTTTGGAAAGCTTCAATTGAGACAATGCATGGCTTATTTGTATATCCAACTATGGGCCTTGAGATCCATTTTTGAAGTTTGCTATGCTATTCTGCCGGCCTATTGCCTGATCACCAATTCCAGCTTTTTACCCAAGGTGAGAATATTGGGCCTAGCCTATTACACATCTTTGAAAATTTTACGGGCTAGCCATTTTTTGACCAGCTCTTAAAAAATAGCCATTATTTGAAAATCGTTGAAAACTAACTAATTTTAATGCGAAAATATCATGACAGTGTCATGGATTTCGAACTTAAATGAGTGCAAAAATCAAGCCATTAAAAATGTCAACATGACAATGTTCTAGACATGGAGTTTGTCGCAACTTTTGGCTTTACATGCAATTGTATATTTATTATTTTAAAATCTTGATCTGAGGGTCTATCGGAAACAACCTTTCTACCCCACACAAGTCCAAATCTCACTGGATATGTTATTGTTGTTCTTGTTATTTTCTCGTTGGTTTACTCCTTATCAACTTTATTTGCTAATGTGCAGGCAAATGAACCTAGTATGGTTATACCAGCATCAATCTTTATCATCTATAATCTATATGGTTTATCAGAGTATGTAAGAGCAAATGAGCCAATAAAAGCATGGTTAAACAATCAAAGAATGTGGAGAGTCAATGCTATGACTGCATGGCTATTTGGGATTCTAAGTGCTACAACAAAATTACTTGGAATTTCTGAGACTGCATTTGAAGTTACAAAAAAAGACCAAGGTAATGATGGAGATGACACAAATAATTCTAATAGTGGAAGGTTCACATTTGATGATTCACCAATTTTTGTGCCAGGCACTGCAATTCTCTTATTGAACCTTAGTTCCTTGTTCATTGGGATATTAGATTTTAAACAACGGAAGGATTGTGAATGGGGATTAGGAGAGGTTATATGCATTATGTGGGTACTTTTCATATTTTGGTCATTTTTTAAAGGGTTATTTGCTAAAGGGAAGTATGGGATTCCAGCAACAACTATTCTCAAGTCAGGGGCATTGGCATTGTTGCTAGTTCATCTTTTCAAGTTTACCAATAAGTTGTAAATTTAGTTCTTACATTTTGAATGCTCAAATTTCAATAGCATATATGAGTTTAATTACGTACTCCCTCCGTTCAAAGTTATGTGATATAGTTTTTTTTAGTTCAGTCACGACGCAATTTCAAACCCGATCGTGATGGTGCCTCTCGTGAAGATAAGGCCAGCCAACTAACACAATTTATCTCTTTAACAATTATTAAACATAAATAAATAGATAAATATGACCTAATGACATTAATAACCGATATTTACAATCCTACACAGCCCGACCAGGGTGTCACAAGTCACGAGCATCTAGAGAAGTCTAAATACCACTACAAGGCCAACAATATACAGAATAATGTTTAGAACCAAAGGAAGTAATTCGGCTCCACGAACGCTGGCGGTCACTCTGCTTAGCTACAATAACAATACCTTCAACCAGCTCAAACCCGCTACCAGATGAATAATATCTGCATCTGCATGTGAGGTGCAGGGAGTAAAGTAAGTACTCAAACTCAGTCAGCAATAAAAGTAAATACAACTGAGCAGCAAAAAATGTCACGACCCGGATTTTCCACCATCGGTAGTCGTGATGGCGCCTACTATCGAAGCTAGGCCAGCCGAACCTTAACAACGGAATATACTCGAATAATTAAACATTTCAGAAAAACTTTAAATTCAGTAAAGAAGAAATCAAGTGCGAAAAAATAATGAACATAACACTACCCCAAAATGTGGTATCACTATCTCACAGACTACTATAGAATACTACAACCAAGTCTGAATGAAAGAAAATGCATAAGTCTGTTTTAGTACAATAAAAACAAACTGAAATAAGGGATAGGCACTTCGGCCTGCGAACGCCGGCTAGGCTACCTCAAGAGTCCCTGGACTGAAGACAACTCCCGGAAATATCCTACTGCTGCTGCTGCTGTCCGAAAGCTACTCCAATGCTGTGATCTATGCAAAAAGCACAGAAGTGTAGCATCAGCATAACCGACCCCATATGCTGGTAAGTGCCTGGCCTAACCCCGACAAAGTAGTGACGAGGCTAGACAGGACATACTAAAAGCAACATGTGCGTATATATATATATATATATATATATACACAAGACAACAGAAAGAACAACAGGATCATATATGAAGGTATACTACTGAAAAAGGAACATGCTCAGAAGATAATGAACAATGAGAGCAGGTCATTTGTGACAACATTAAACCAAATTTACATTTATTTACTTTCATAAGTGGTCGGCGCGCCACACGATCCTATAGTATGTATCATAAGTGGACGGCGTGCCACACGATCCCATTTCTTCTAATATAAGTGGACAGCATGCCACACGATCCCAATAATTATAATATAGGTGGATGGCATGCCACACGATCCCAATAAATATAATATAGATGGACGGCGTGCCACACGATCCCAATAAATATAATATAGTTGGACGGCGCGCCACACTATCCCAACAAATATCATGAATGATTCATGTAGCCTCTCTCAAGAAGTTCCCCTAAAGGGAAAACTCGACAATATAATGATCTACCCAATAAGGGTACCACTAGCAGACCAAACATCTCAATAATGAAGAATACATACAACGCTCAACCGGATAAGGGATCAACAACAATCATAACCTACACGTCCCAGCAAGGGATTCAACAACTTCGCTTTACAATTCTTGCAATTTTGACTTCATAGGATCACTACCATTTGAGCCAAAGCTCCAAAGAATTTTCACTTTTCATAAATAATTCCTCAACTAACTCATCATGTTGAATTAACCAATTGCTAGGAATAGTTCTCAAAATATACCCAAAACAAGTACAAAGAAGACTCACGATCATGCTAGACGCCAGTATATAGATACTCGTCACCATGCCTATACACCGCACTCGATCATTTAGCAAATAGCAAGTAATATTAATATTCTAATCCTATTCCCACAAGCCGAGATTAGATCAAACAATTATCTCGGTCCGCAAATAGCAATCAATCTCATAGCACCGCCTTTCTTCTAGAATCCGACTCCAAAACAATGGTATCTAGTCATTTTGAATTCAATAACATCAATTAGGGCTCAATAACATAATCTCATATCCTAGAAATGAAATTCTCATCATTCTTCCGAAAATAGCAAAATTTGATACAGGGTCCACATGGTCCAAACTCGAGGCTCGGACCAAATTCCAATCACCCATGACCCCACGAGTTAGAATATATGATTTGTTTCAAAATCCGACCTCAAATTGAGGTTTAATCACCCAAAATCCCATAAGCCCTAGTTCTACCCAAACCCCCATTTTCTACCTTGAATTCATAACTTAGGGCTAGGATTAATTATGATTAGGTGATTAAATAATGAAGAAATGAGGTTAGGAAGACTTACCCAAAGAGTTATGGAGGATTGGGAGCTTGAGACAACGGAGGGTGGAAGAGAAGAGCCCGTATGAAATTTTTGTGAGAAGTCCCGTGCAAGTGTTTTGTTTTTAAGAAAAATCACTGGGCAAAAATTCCGTATGCGATCGCATACAAGGCATTGCAATCGCATAGGGTAAGAAGGTAATGAAATGCGATCGCGGAAGGCATTTTACGAATGCATAAAGTTAATGCGACTGGGCTAGGGAAAAGCTCTATGCGATCGCGAGGGTGACAGTGCGATCACATAGGTATGGAAGGCTGGGCAATGCGATCGCATAAGGAGTGATGCGATCGCATAGAACACATTTTGGGCTCCGGAAATTTACACTATGGGATTGCGGAAGGACCTATGCGATCACATAGAACATCATACCAGATACCAGCAACAGCTAAAAATACCAGATTTTCAAGTGCAAATACATCCCGAACCACCCACGAAATCACTCCCGAGCCCTCGGAGCTCCTAACCAAATGCACACACTAACACAACAACACCATACGAACTTGCTCAAGCGATTAAATCGCTAACATAACATCAAAAATAAAGAATCAACCCCCAAAACTCAAGATGTTATTTCAAAGTTCATAAATCTCTAACTTTAACTATTTAGGTCCGAAATACATCAAACGATGTTCGATTTCAACCAAATTTCATAGGAAGTTCTTAACCAATATTTAAGACATGTACCGGGCGTCGGAACCAAAATAAGAGCCCGATACCTATATTTCTAACTCATTTTCATTTCCATTTTTCCTTATTAATTTCAGAAAACAATTTAACTGAAAAATTCTTTTACCGGGATTCTAGTCCTTGGATTTCGACTCCTAGCACATGCCCGAGTCCTATATTTTTCTATGAGATCCCGGGACCGTCACATCATCGGTCCGGTCCCGTTTACCAAAAATATTGAGCAAAGTCAACTGTATTAATATTAATATCAAAATTCTTCAAATTTTGCATAGAATTCATATATCTTAACACAAAACTTTTCGGATTTGTGCCTGGACTGTACACGCACATCGAGGCAATTGAGAGTGAGGTTTCCAAGACCTCGGAAGCGCAAAAAAAGGGAGAAATACGGTGATGACCCTTTGGGTCGTCAGATTCTCCACCTCTAAAACAACCATTCATCCTCGAACGGACAAGGGAAAGAAGTACCTGAGTCAGGAAATAGATGAGGGTAACGGCTCCACATATCAGACTCGGACTCCCAGGTCGAAGCCTCAGGAGGCTGACCTCTCCATTGCACACGTACTGAAGGAAAACTTCCCGACCTCAGCTGTCGAACTTGCTTGTCTAGAATAGCTACCGGCTCCTCCTCGTAGGACGGATCCTTGTCCAACTGGACATTACTGAAATCTAACATGTGGGTAGGATCACCGTGATACCTCCGGAGCATAGACAAGTGAAACACCGGATGCACATCTGACAAGCTAGGTAGCAAGGCAAGTCTATAAGCCACCTCTCCCTCTCGATCATGTATCTCAAATGGACCAATATATCTAGGGCTAAGCTTACCCTTCTTCTCAAATCTCATCATGCCTTTCATAGGTGACACATGGAGCAACACTCGCTCACCAACCATGAAATCCACATCTCAAACCTTGCGATTTGCATAACTCTTTTGCCTTGACTAAGCTGAACGCAACCTCTCCTAGATAATCTTGACCTTGTCCAAGGCCTCTTGGACTAAATTAGTACCCAACAACTGAGCCTCTCCCGGCTCGAACCATCCGACTGGAGATCGACACCGCCTACCATACAACGCCTCATAAGGTGCCATCTGAATGCTAGACTGGTAGCTGTTGTTGTAAGCAAAATCTACTTAAGGAAAGAACTGGTCCCAAGAGCCTCCAAAATCAATAACACAGGCTTGGAGCATATCCTCCAATATCAGAATAGTCCTCTCGGACTGACCGTCTGTCTGAGGATGGAATGCTGTACCCAACTGAACCTAGGTACCTAGCTTCTGCTGAACTGCTCTCCAAAAGTGCGAGGTAAACTGCGTACCCCGATCCGAAAGGATATATGTCGGTACCCCATGAAGACGAACAATCTCTCGAATGCAAATCCCAGCTAGTCTCTCTAAGGAATAGGTAGTAGCAATAGGAATGAAATATGCTGACTTAATCGGCCTATCAACAATGACCCAAATAACATCAAATCTCTTCTGGTTCACCGGGAGTCCAGTAACGAAGGCCATGGTAATTCGCTCCCACTTCCACTCGTGAAGCTCAATCCTCTTAAACACACCACCATGTCTCCGATGATCATACTTGACCTACTGATAATTTAAACACCGAGCCACATAAGAAACAATGTCTTTCTTCATCCTACGCCACCAGTAATACTGACGCAAGTCCTGATACATCGCGCCAAGCTCGGGTGAATAGAATACCGAGAACTGTTGGCCTCCGCAAAGATCAACTCTCGAATGCCATTAACATTGGGCACACACACTCGCCCATGCAATCTCAAAACACCATATGCATCCAAAGTCACCTTCATGGCACCTCCACGCTGCACAGTGTCTCTCAAGGCAGACAAATGAGGGTCATCAAACTGTTGGTCACGGATCCGCTCCAATAATGAAGAACGAGCGACCGTGCAAGCTAATACTTAGCTAGGCTCCGAAATGTCCAACCTGACCAACCGATTGGCGAAGGCCTGAATATCTAAGGTAAGTGGTCTCTGGCTGACCGAAACATATGCAAGACTACCCATGTTGGCTGACTTCCTGCTCAATGCGTCGGCCACTACATTGGCCTTACCCGGGTGGTATAAGATAGTAACATCATAATCCTTCAATAGCTCCAACCACCTCCGCTGCCTCAAATTCAACTCTTTCTGCTTGAACAAGTATTGCAAACTCTTATGATTCGTGTACACCTCACACGTCACACCATATGATTAATGCCTCCAAATCTTCAAGGCATGAACAATGGCAGCCAACTCTAGATCATGGACTGGGTAGTTCTTCTCGTGGATCTTCAACTGCCTCGAAGCATAAGTAATAACCCTACCATCCTACATCAGTACCGCACCAAGACCAACACGGGAAGCATCAAAATAAATAGTGTAAGGTCATGGACATGTGGGCAAAACCAATATCGGTGTTGTGGTCAAGGCTGTCTTGAGTTTCTGAAAGCTCTCCCCGCACTCATCTGACCACATGTACTGGGCACCCTTCTAGGTCAACCTGGTCATCGGGGCAGCTATAGATGAAAATCCCTCCATGAATCGACGATAATAACCAGCTAACCCCAAGAAACTACAAATCTCTATCGCTGAAGCTGGTCGAGGCTAATTCTTAACTGCCTCAATCTTCTTTGGGTCTACCTGAATACCCTTTGATAATACTAAGTGACCTAGAAATGCAACCGAACTCATCCAGAACTCGCACTTCAAGAACTTGGCATACAACTAACTATCCCTCAAAGTCTAAAGAACCACTCTGAGGTGCTGCTCGTGTTCCTCCTGTTTGCGGGAGTACACGAGAATATCATCAATGAAGATGATCAAGAACAAGTCCAAATAAGGTCTGAACACTCGGTTCATCAGCTCCATAAATGATGCGGGGGCATTGGTCAATCTAAATGACACGACCAAGAATTCATAATGCCCATACCGAGTGCGGAATGCTATCTTAGGGACATCAAATGCCCTAATCCTCAGCTGGTGATAACCCAATCTCAAATCTATCTTGGAAAACACCTTTGCACCCTGCAACTGGTCAAACAAATCATCAATCATCGGTAGTGGATACTTGTTCTTAATTGTTACCTTATTCAGCTATTGGTAGTTAGTACACATCCGCATGGAACCATCCTTTTTCTTCACAAATAGAACTGGCGCACCCTAGAGAGAAACACTAGGCCTGATGAAACCCTTCTCCAATAAATCCTGCAACTGATCCTTTAACTCTTTCAGCTCTGGTGGGGCCATACGGTGCGGAGGAATGGAAATAGGCTGCGTGCTTGGGGCCAGATCAATGCAAAATCAATATCCCTATCGGGCGGCATACCCGGAAGGTCTGAAGGGAAAACCTCGGGAAACTCCCGAAGAATAGGGATTGAGTCAATAGAAGGAACCTCTGAGCTAGAGTCGCAAACATAAGCCAAATAATCCAGACACCCCTTCTCGACCATGCTTCGAGCCTTAACATAAGAAATAACACTGCGGGTGGCATGTCCTGGAGTCCCTCTCCACTCCAATCGGGGCATATCCGGTAAAGCCAAAGTCACGGTCTTGGCATGACAATACAAGATCGCATGATACGGGGACAACCAATCCATCCCCAATATAACATAAAAATCCACCATGTCTAGAAGAAATAGGTAAACACGGGTCTCAAGACCCTCAAACACTACTATACAGGAACGAAGGACCTGATCAACCACTATAGGATCACTCACTGGTGTAGATACATATACAGGAATACCCAAGGCGTCGCTAGGTATAAGCAGGTAGGGTGCAAAATAAGACGACACGTATGAAAATGTAGACCCAGGGTCAAATAGCACTAAAGCACCTCTGTCATAGACTAGAATAGTACCTGTAATAAAAGCATCGAAAGACTCGGCCTCTGGCCTGGGTGGCAGAGCATAGAAAAGGGCTGGGCCCCACCCCCCTGAACTACATCTCTAGGACGATCAACTACTGGCTAATCTCTGCCTCTACCGGTCCGAGCTCCACCTCTCCGGTCCCTACCTCCACGTCTAGGATCTTTACCCCCGCCTCTAGCTGGCTGGGTGGGCTATGAATCACCTACTGCCTGAATCATGGGGTGAGGAACCTGCTACTGAGAACTGCCCAAAGCTCGAGGGAAAAACTTGGCAATATGTCTCGGGTTACCACAAGTGTAACAAGTCCTCTGCTGCTGAGAATAATGGAGTGAGGGTGCGCTAATAGGCTGCTGATCTGACTGATACTACTGAGGACCACCACTGCCCGAACTATCATGAGAAGTCTGAAGAGCTTACTGAAAGGGCCTCGACGCCTGACCCCTACCATAAGAATCCCTACCTCCAGATGAGGTACCACTGAATCTACTAGAATGACGAGGTCTCTGTTTGACATATGACTACCTCCCCGTGCGAGGGTCATCTCAACTCTACGGGCCGCATTGGCCGCCTATTGGAAATAAATATCACTACCAACTCACATGGCCATCTGTAGGAAAATCGGCTAAATTAATACATCAAATAACCTCCGGACCCTCTCCCACTCTGTAGGGAGTATCACAACTGCATGGCATGCCAAGTGAATGAATCTGGTCTCGTACTAAGTAACTGTCATGGTGCTCTGCTGAAGGCGCTCAAATTGCCTACAAAGTGCCTCCCGCTGAGTGACGGGGAGAAACTTCTCCAAGAATAACTCTGCGAACTGATCCCATGTCAAAGTCGGAGACCCTGCTGGTTTAGATAGACAGAAATCCCTCCACCAAGTCTTGGCAAATCCTGTAAGGTTGAAGGTGCAAAAATCGACCCCATTGGTCTCCACTATGCCCATGGTCCTGAGAATCTCATGGCAACTGAATAGGAAATCTTGGGGATCCTCGGAGGAAGCACCGCTGAAGGTGGTAGTGAATAGCTTGGAGAACCGATCAAGTCTCCACAAGGCATCAGAAGTCATGGCCGCTCCATCACCGGCCTGAGATGGAATACCTAGCTGAACTGCCACAGCTGGCTGAATCACTAGGGAATGGGCCTGAGGAGCTTCCTGCTCCGGGGTACGTGTAACAGGAGTCTGAACCCCTCCTCCAGCCTGAGAAGTGGCTGGTGCAGCTGGTAACAACCCCGCTCTAGAAACACTCTTCATAAAGCCTGCTAGTCTGACTATAGGATCCTGAAACTCTAGGGTGATCACAACCCCTCTTGGGACCAGAGCTGGGTCCGCATGTACTGCTGGGGTTGGAACCTCCTCATAATAGTCAACATGAGGCTCCACCTCTGGAATGACTACCTGGGGCTGCGCTCTGCCCCGGCCTCGGCCTCTGGCATGACCTCGGCCTCTACCCCTCACAGGTGCAACCATGGCCTCGGTCTACCGCGCGGTGGAAGATGAAGCACGTGTTCTCGTGATCTGCGAAAGAACAGAGTAGAAGGACAATCAGTGTTTGAGAAACCGAATCGCACGACAAAAAAGAACAAAAGTGAAATTTTTCCTAACTCTGTAGCCTATGAGGGATAAATACAGACGTCTCTATACCGATCCCCCAGACTCTACCTAGTTTGTCCGTGAGTAGCGAGACCTATGCAACTTAGAGCTCTGATACCAACTTGTCACGACCCAGATTTTCCACCACCGAGAGTCGTGATGGCGCCTACTATCGAATCTAGGCCAGCCGAACCTTAACAACAGAATATACTTGAATAATTAAACTTTTCAGAAAAACTTTAAATCCAGTAAAGAAGAAATCAAATGCGGAAAAATAATGAACATAACACTACCCCAAAATCTAGTGTCACTATCTCAAAGACTATTACAGAATACTACAACCAAGTTTGAATGAAAGAAAATGCATAAGTCTATTTTGGTACTATAAAAATAAACTGAAATAAGGGATAGGGACTTCGGCCTGCGAACGCCGACTAGGCTACCTCAAGAGACCCTGGACTGAAGACAACTCCCATAAATATCCTACTGCTGTTGTTACTGTTATCCAAAAACTGCTCATGGATCTGTGTACAAAAAAAGCACGAAGTGTAGCATCAGCACACCCGGCCCCATGTGCTGGTAAGTGCCCGGCCTTACCCCGGCGAAGTAGTGACGAGGCTAGACAGGACTACTAAATTAACCTGTACAACTCTATATACATATATAATATATATATATATATATAGCTAAATAGATAGATACAACGACAACATAAAGAACAACAGGATCATATACGAAGGTATACAACTGAAAAGGGAACATGCTCAAAAGATAATGAACAATGAGAGCAGGTCATCTGTGACAACATTAAACCAAATTCACATTTATTTACTTTCATAAGTGGTCGGAGCACCACACGATCCCATAGTATGTATCATAAGTGGACGGCGTGCCAGACGATCCCAATAATTATAATATAAGTGGACGGCATGCTAGACGATCCCATTTCTTATAATATAAGTGGACGGCGTGCCACACGATCCCAATAATCATAATATAGGTGGTTAGCGTGCCACACGATCCCAATAAATATAATATAGGTGGACGGCATGCCACACGATCCCAACAAATATAATATAGTTGGATGGCGTGCCACACGATCCCAACAAATATCATGAATGATTCATGTAGCCTCTCTCAAGGAGTTCCCCTTTAGGGAAAGCACGACAATATAACGATCTACCCAATAAGGGTACCACTAGCAGCCCAAACATCTCAATAATCGAGAATACATACAATGCTCAACCGGATAAGGGATCAACAACAATCATAACCTACTCGTCCCAGCAAGGGATTCAACCACTTTTCTCTACAATTCTTGCAGTTTTGACTTTATAGGATCACTACCGTTTGAGCAAAAGCTCCAAAGAATTTTCACTTTTCATAAATAATTCCTCAACTAAATCATCATGTCGAATTCACCAATTGCTAGGAATAGTTCTCAAAATATACCCAAAACAAGTACAAAGAAGACTCACGGTCATGCTAGATGCCAATGTAAAGATACTCGTCGCCATGCCTATACACCGCACTCGATCATTTAGCAAATAGTATCTAATAATACTCTAATCCTATTCCCTCAAGCCGAGATTAGATCAAACACTTACCTCGGTCCGCAAATAGCAATCAATCCTATAGCACCGCCTTTCCTCTAGAATCCGACTCTGAAACAAAGGTATCTAGTCACTTTTAATTCAATAACATCAATTAGGGCTCAATAACATAATCCCATAGCCTAGAAATGAAATTCCCATCATTCTTCCAAAAATAGCAAAATCCGACACCGGGTCCACATGGTCCAAACTCGAGGCTTGGACCAAATTCCAATCACCCATGACCCCACGAGTTAGAATATATGATTTGTTTCAAAATCCGACCTCAAATTGAGGTTGAATCACCCAAAATCCTACAAGCCATAGTTTTACCCAAACCCCCATTTTCTACCTTGAATTTATGACTTAGGGCTAGGATTAATTATGATTAGGTGATTAAATAATGAAGAAATGAGGTTAGGAAGAGTTACCCAAAGAGTTATGGAGGATTGGGAGCTTGGGACTTGACAATGGAGGGTGGAAGAGAAGAGTCCGTATGAAATTTTTGTGAGAAGTCCCGTGCAAGTGTTTTGTTTTTAAGAAAAAATCACTGGGATAAAATTCCCTATGCGATCGCGTATAAGGCATTGCGATCGCATTGGGTAAGGAGGTAATGAACTGCGATCGTGGAAGGCATGTTGCGAACTCATAGAGTAAATGTGGCTGGGCCAGGGAAAAGCTCTATGCGATCGCGATGGTGACAGTGCGATCGCATAGGTATAAAAGGCTAGGCAACATGATCGCATAAGGAATAATGAGATCGCATAGAACACATTTTGGGCTCCGGAAGTTTACGCTATGCGATCGTGGAAGGACCAATGCGATTGCATAGAACATCATACCAGATACCAGCAACAACTAAAAATACCATATTTTCAAGTGCAAAAACATCCTGAACCACCTCCAAAATCACCCCCGATCCCTCGGAGCTCCTAACCAAATGCACACACTAACTCAACAACACCATACGAACTTGATCGAGCGATCAAATCGCTAACATAACATCAAAAACAAAGAATCAACCCCCAAAACTTAATATTTCATCTCAAAGTTCATAAATCTCTAACTTTAGCTATTTAGGTCCGAAACACGTCAAACGGCATTCGATTTCGACCAAATTTCACAAGAAGCGCTTAACTAATATTTAAGACATGTACCGGGCGACGGAACCAAAATACAAGCCCGATACCTATATTTTCTAACTCATTTTCATTTCCATTTGTCCTTCTTAATTTCAGAAAAAAATTTAATGGAAAAATTCTTTTACCAGGGTTCTGCACCGTAGATTTTGACTCCGGGCACATGCTCGTGTCCCATATTTTTCTACGGACCTCCCGGGACTGTCACATCACCGATCCGGGCCCGTCTACCAAAAATGTTGACCAAAGTCAACTGTATCAATATTAATATCAAAATTCTTCAAATTTTCCATAGAATTCATATATCTAAACACAAAAACTTTCCGGCTTCACGCCCGGACTATGCACGTACATCAAGGCTATGAGTGAGGTTTTCAAGACATCGGAAGCACAGAAAAAGGGAAAAATACGGTGATGACCCATTGGGTCGTCACAATAAATCACATAATGCAACCAACAAGTTATACAGAAGCCAGGTACAATTTCCGAGAAAATAGTGAAATCAATGAACTCTTTAGAAATGTTTCAGCTCAGTTCAAATCTCTTTTAAGAATGTCTTTTCAATAATTACAAAAACTATTTCAAAATAGTTATTGCTGATTAGCACATAAAATCTGCCCCTCGGGCAATAATACCACAATATAGCAAGTGAAAATGCAAATAAGTATGCAAGATGAGCATGTGAGCACGTGATTTTTGCCCTAAGCAAACAAATTCCAATATAAAAATAAAATAAGATTTTTGAAATGCAATTGAGTGTTTTAATTGAAATAATTGTGTTTGTTGTTGAAATAAGCTTGAAATTAAAACTACAAAAAGAGTTAATAAAACGTCACTAAATATGAAAATTAGAGAAAATTAACAAAAATACAAAAAATACCGAAAAACAAAAGAAATAGCAAAAATATCATAAAATACTAGAAAAAATAGGAAAATAAAAGAAATACAACAATTGGAAATAAATACAAATAGAGAAAATGAGATATAAAAGAAAAATACAAAGAAAATAATTAAATACAAGAGAAAAATACAAAAATACAATAATTGTGGGCTGAAATACAAAAATACAGGCCCAAATATATACAGCCTAAGAGAATAAGCCGGCCAGTCTATGTATAAAATCATACGACGTCGTACAGGGCAAGATGATCTCAACCATTGATAATAAAAATCCAACGGATCTCATAAGGCGGCCTAGTAGCAAATTAAACGACGCCGTGTAGGATTTTAGTCCTGGCTGTCCAAAGAGTTGATCAGACGGATGTTGATGAGTCTCATTAAAAAACTAAAATGACGTAGTATCATGAATCAATCTTGACCGTCCATGTTTTAATATCTAACGGACGCCAGGCTATCTTTCATTAAATGAAACTACAGTGTTTTAAGATAAAGCAATCCTAGCCATTGATCATAGTTGATCCAAGGGCCATGATCACACAAGACCAAAGGGGCATATAAGCCCCGTCTCCCATTCATTACACTCAAGATCAATACATACTCACATTATACAGACTGAAACCCTAGCCGCCCCTTTCTTCAGAACCTTCTTCTTCTCCATCTCGTCTCCAATGGAGACTGAACTGAAACCATGGCCATCTCCGGCCAATATCACCCCAAACACCTTATCCTTTACCCTCACACACCACAACCACCTTAAAAACCCCAGAAAACCAAAAGCCCTCATTTTTTTGAAAGTCCGATCGCTGGAACCCTAGTCGGCGACCTTCAACTTATGAACCAGGCTCCCACTTTTACACCCTATGACCACTTTAAAGAGATCTTTCACCTAGTCTAGGTGGTTTATCTCGAATCAACCCAGAACTGTTCGAATATAGAAAAGAAGTTCGCCAGACCCCTATCTCCGACGAACACTCGAAACAAATCCCACCCCCAATACATCCCAAATAACATCCAGAACATCCCTCTACCCACCAAAACTCCAAAATAAAACCCCATCGAGAAAATCTAAAAATTCGAAGACTTCGAGTCTTCAGAAGTTCTTGAAGCTTGGAAATAACAAAAGAAGAAGAAAGAAAGAAAAGAAAGAAAAAAAAAGAAAAAAAAAAGGAAAGTGAAAAAGCTAAGTTTACCTACCCCTCTTCTTTTTTGCTTATTTGTCTTCTGTATATGATTCTTTGCCTGTTCTGCCTTCTCTATATGATTCTTTGACTGTTCGTTTTATTACCTATGATAATTGCATGCCTAAGATCTATCATGTTCTTTATACATGACTAGTCTATTTTAGCACTTTAGGGTTTTTAATAAGTTTTACACATGAATCATGTTTAAATGTGCTTCTTTATATGATTTGTTCACCATGCCTGGTCTGAAATTATGCTTTGATTGATTGGGATTGAACCATTATCAAAACTTCTTTCTGAGTTCTAGTTAATTGGAAAATGATTTACGATTAAGGCTATGTGTGCAATACAACATGAATAGGCTATATTTGTAATTTGATTCATATGTCAGACTATTCTGAATCCTATGATGCTCTGTGGTTTGGTTATAGCTATAAAGATCTAAGTATCGTTTCTGTAGCTTTAAGTAGTTTGGCTATTCTTGAAAATGACTAAGGAAGGCTATTCTTGAAATAACTAGAATTGTTTGTCAGTTTGGCTATTCTTGAAATGTTAAGTAGCTAGTTGTGCAATCTATTTCTGGTTAGTTAATGTTAATAAAAGGGGTTAAATTTTAAATTAGTTTAAATCTGTTAAAAATGGGCTAAAATTGAAAGGGTTTGGGTCTGAAATCTGGTTAAGTCTTTAATAAGTTATAAGAAAATGGTTATTAGTTAAATAGGTACTAAACCTAATATGCCCAGACCTTAGTAGGTCGGGTAAATAGAAGACAATAATAAGGGTATAATGGGAACCATAAATGGCATAATTGAAGATTTAATAGAGCCTATAGGTATATAATAGACTTTAATACCTAGTATTCTTGTAATTAACTATAAAATAAAGGGTAGGATAGGCATAGTAAAAAGGAATAATTGAAAATTACCCTTAGCAAGTGAGGGCAGCCAAGTAATATACCCTCAATAGAATATGATAGAACTACCTAGAACCTTCCAGCAAGGGCTGGAAGGCATTTCGACCTATAACTGAAGATATTAAACTGTAATTAATAGAAAAATAAAGGGGAGGGAACTAGAAATAAGATTTTTGAATTTCCCCCTCAAATTTTACCCTAAACAATCTATAAATAGGCTTCAATTAAGTCTGAAAAAGGGGTTAGAGATTAAGGGGTTCTGCATTCAAAAGTTAGAGATTAGAGAGAAAGGGTCCAGATTTTTGAGAGCTAACTTCTTTGCTGAAATCTGGAATTCTATTAGAGTTTACTGCTTTTCAATTTTGCTAGATTCTATTGGAGTTCCTCAATTCTATCCGTTGGTTTGCTGAATTGCTGGATTTTGGGATTCTATTTTGCTGCTATATTGTTGATTTGCTGTGTCTACTCTACTATTGCTCTATTGCTGCTATCACTGACTATTCTTCATCCATACCTAGACTCATAAGCTTTTTCTTGCTGAATCAGGTACATTTTCTTATAAAAAAATGTAATTACCAGTTGGTTGAAGAAAATGAAAGCCTCATGAGCTTTTGGATGAATTCTGCTATTATTTACTTTTAGGGTGTGTTTGGTAAGAAGGAAAATGTTTTCCATGGAAAATGTTTTCCTAGAAAATGTTTTCATGGAAAATGAGTGATTTTATCGCGTATTCTCTTGTTTGGTTGGTAAGTGGAAAATATTTTCCGGAAAATATTTTCTATGTTTCGTTAGAGAGTAAAAAATAGTTTTTTTAGACTTATTTCCTCTTCCCGAAGTCTCTAAAAATTGACACAATCTAAAGGAACTAATATGATGCTTTACTTTTTAACGCAAAAATCGCGTATTTTTTAATCGGTAAATTTATAATTTCTAAACCCGTAAACTTTCGAACTCATAATTTTGGAACTTGTAAAATATTGAGTCTTTAAATGATAAATAATAAAATTAAAAGCTGAAAAATATATTTTAAAATTTTTTCGGGGGGGGGGGGGGGGGGGTGGGGGGGGGGGGGGGGGCAGTAAATAGAAAAAAAATAAAAATTTAAATTACAAAAAAAAAGTAATTTTTTTTTGTGCCCCGGGGTGGGGGGTGGGGTGGAGGGGTGGGGGGTGGGGTGGGTGGTGCAAAAAAATAAGAAAACAGAAATTTAAAATTATAGAAAAAAAAATTAAGGTAAAAGAAATTTTTTTTTTTTGCGGGGTGGGGTGGAGGGGTAGTAGGGTGGATGGTAACGGAAAAATTGAAATTTTTCTAAAAAAAACTATTTTTTGGAGAGGGGGTGGGGTGGGTTGGTGAGGGTGAGAATGGTTGAGAATGAGCTTTGGAAAATGTTTTCCCTTCTTTTGATAAGGAAAACATTTTCCTCCGATTGGAGGAAAATGAATTGATAAGGAAAATATTTTCCAAAACATTTAAGCCAACCAAACATGGGAAAATTGAAAAACATTTTCCAGAAAATATTTTCCTTCATACCAAACACACCCTTAGTTTTATAATTATTATGATTTAGATTTTCTGTAACTTAGTAGGATGGTTTGTAATAGTTAAACTGTATGTAATCGAGACAATGTAGTAGATAGTGTAATAGTAGTGTATACGTAAATATAATCATCATTAGGATTAGGATTAAAACATGTTAATATATGAATCTAATACATCTAGTTAAAACTAGCTTAACATCTAAAATGGTAATTGATTAATCTCGTTAACTAGAGTATGATAATTAGTCTACAAAAAAAATAAGTAGATGAGTTACAGTTGTTCTATCACTTAGACTTGTTTAATAACAATTTACAATAGCATAAATTAGAATCCAGTAATTAACAATAGTTTAAACCTGTTCTAAGAGTATAGTCATCACTGTTCAGATAATCGAAATAGAAATATTATTGTTTAAGTTTTGTTATTGCTTAATTATTTCAATTTTGCTAGATTCTATTGGAGTTCCTCAATTCTATCCGTTGGTTTGCTGAATTGCTGGATTTTGGGATTCTATTTTGCTGCTATATTGTTGATTTGCTGTGTCTACTCTACTATATCTCTATTGCTGCTATCACTGACTATTCTTCATCCATACCTAGACTCATAAGCTTTTTCTTGCTGAATCAGGTACATTTTCTTATAGAAAAATGTAATTACCAGTTGGTTGAAGAAAATGAAAGCCTCATGAGCTTTTGGATGAATTCTGCTATTATTTACTTTTAGTTTTATAATTATTATGATTTAGATTTTCTGTAATTTAGTAGGATGGTTTGTAATAGTTAAACTGTATGTAATCGAGACAATGTAGTAGATAGTGTAGTAGTAGTGTATACGTAAATATAATCATCATTAGGATTAGGATTAAAACATGTTAATATATGAATCTAATACATCTAGTTAAAACTAGCTTAACATCTAAAATGGTAATTGATTAATCTCGTTAACTAGAGTATGATAATTAGTCTACAAAAAAAATAAGTAGATGAGTTACAGTTGTTCTATCACTTAGACTTGTTTAATAACAATTTACAATAGCATAAATTAGAATCCAGTAATTAACAATAGTTTAAACCTGTTCTAAGAGTATAGTCATCACTGTTCAGATAATCGAAATAGAAATATTATTGTTTAAGTTTTGTTATTGCTTAATTAGTAATTAGAATCTAAAATAAATATCGATAAATATGTATTCCAGATCCTTTGGAAATAAAAATGACTTTTGTGATCTATTCTGTTATCTAATGGATATTTGTACAATTGTTATGAAATTTCAGTTTTACTTTGTATTTTTCCTGTCTGTTCTGGGCCTAATCAAATACACAGGCCCAGATTCAATCGAGTTTACTACCGGGCCTCTGAATAACAATACATGTACATACTGGGTTTCAGAAACCCAGTTGTGTGCATTAGACTGTTTACACAGTCTATAAGTCCAGGCCTGGAAATGGATAGTTGGGCGAGGACATAATAACATTAACTTCTGAAAATACCCAAAATAGTAACATAATTAGGAGAAAGACCGAAAATAGTGAATATAGTACTTGATAGGATTGGACTCTAAAAATAACGGGATGAGCCTCGTATAAAAATAAAATACGCGGGGACCCCATATAAACATTAATAAAATGTTATACTTGGGAAGACCGTTTAGCGAATTTCACAGTCTTTCCTAAAGATAAAAAGATGTAGACGATATAGGCACGATTAAAAAATACATTCCTAAAAATGAGTGCACATTTATGTGATTCAAAATCTGAAATTTCGGCGAAGCTGAGACGTATTAAGGTCACACGCGTACTGGTTGCGGTGTGACCCGAAATGCGTTTCCGCAACGTCGCAAGTCATTAAAATATCAAAACGGGACATTCACATTTTGTAAAAGCATATAAAGAAATCAAATAAGCCAAAAATGATAGTTGAGCGACCGTGCTGAAACCACGAAATTCGGGAGTGCCTAACACATTCTCCCAGGTTAATAGAATTCCTTATCCGGATTTCTAGTTTCGCGGACTGTTAAAGCAGAGTCAATTTCCTCGGATTCAGGATTAAACCGGTGACTTGGGACACCATTATCTTCCCAAGTGGCGACTCTGAAATCTAAATAAATCCCATTCCGATTGTCCTTAAAGTGGATAAACTCCTTCCTCATTATTATTATTATATCCTTTCCTGGGGTCTATTAGTAATTAATGGGGTATACCTTATTCTTCGGAAAAAGAGGTAGTAAAAAGGGAGGTATGATAGCTCTGGTGACTCTGCTGGGGATAAGTAACCCAGAACTTCGGTTCAGGGTTTAAGAATTCAAGCTCGATAAAATTGTCGTTCTTGATCTTATTTGACTTCATTATATGCTTTGATCAATGCGCTACATGTTTACCGCTTCGATATTACATGGATTGTATATATATAAAATTGTGCCGAAAACCCTTCTCTTCTCACCTCAGGGGATGTGCTTACTGGTTGAGACTCCCCTTTATGTTAGTGTCATACCCTAAATAAGAAATAGAGGCCAGATAAGTTACGAAGTCCGACGACCCCGCGGGTCCTCTGTACGTATCCCCCTCATCGATCCGAGTTGTACACTCGGGTACACGATCTAGCACCATGAAAATATCAGGATACTAAGCCTAGATTTAGGACGATTATTTGCATCATATCTGACTTAGGGGACTAAACACAGTGGTTGGGTCCGTCTAGGACAGGTGACCCGGTAATCAAAGACCGAGCATATTATATGTTACATTTATTTGTCCTGGATTATTTTGCGGACCAGCTAAATTCCTGAAAACAAAAAGAAAACGAATTTCAGAATAGAAAATATTGAAATATTGACAAAATGCTGTCGAAAATTTGAAAAGAAAGTTTGAAAAATAGGTAGAACAATTTTTGTTAAAATAATTGGTCACAAAACGATATGACCGAACTACGCAGGTTTGATTCTCGCCATTAGGTGAGATACATAGGCAACCCTTGACGGGTCCAATCACCCCTTTAGTAAATGACCAAAAAATGTTGAATTTTAGTTAAGTGATGCTATTTTTGAAAATAGTCGAATGTTCCGAAAGGACGCCGGAAGGCTGTTTCTGCGAAAATGGCCACTTTGAAGTCATGTCTTTTCCTTTTTAAAATAATAGCCCGAAAAGGCTAATTCTTTCAAAATAATGAAAAATTGTCTTTGAAAAAATATTTTTCCTTTTGAATAAAATCGCCTTTAATAAATGTGCAGGATGAGCGCAATGCAAAATGAACCCTTTACTTTAATGAACAAAATCCCTTTGGAGTTGCGGTTATGGTGGAACGATTTGGGCCAAGAGGGATAGGTTTGGGTCAGTCGATATCTGAAAGATCTTACTGGGTTGATGGACATAATACCCCGGGGTGATATTATTCGGGCCCTTATTGCTTGTTGGGATCCTGCGCATAATGTGTTACACTTCTCAGATTTTGAGCTCACTCCTACATTATAAGATATTGCTTATTACATCGGGAAAGGCGAGGTTCCCCTAAAGGACATATCCGGTGGCTCCGAGGGCAATTACAGTGCACAGATTCCTCGATTCCCTAAAATTCCCAGGAACGTTCATAATGAAGACTTGGCTCACGGGTTTGTTACTATGAGTTTCATCTACCACATATATGGTCATATTGGGGGATTTAACGACTCCACGAACAAACTCTGCAGTAAATCTAATCGAGTCAAGTGGGAGGAACATAGGCGATTCGCCTTTATGGTGGCATTTCTTGGATTGGTTATATTCCCGAGAAAAGATGGAAATATTGATAAAAGTGTCACCACGATTGCCAGTACTCTTCTTGTGAGAGATAATAGCACACTGGAACCGATGATTGTAGCTGATATCTTCCGTTCCCTCATATCCTGTAAAGCGGGGCATGACTTCTTCGAGGGATGCAATTTACTTCTCCAGATGTGGTTGATAGAACATTTCTGCCGTCACCCTAAGTTCTCGAGTTACAGGTCATCTGAAAAGACGTGCATTGAAGAGTTTTGTATGAAACAAAAGAAGTTAAGTTGCCAGAAGGATCAAAAGGTTGGATCAAATACTTGCGATCGTTGACTGCCAGCCAAATTGATTGGGCATATGGATGGTTGCCCCTCAACGAGGTTATATACATGCCAACAGAAGGGTCACATTTTCTGATAATGGGTCTTAAAAGCATTCATCCTTATGTGTCGTACAGGGTACTACGGCAACTCGAGAGATATCAGGTCATACCAAAAGATGGGGACCTCAACCTACAAGCCATAGAAATCAGTCATGACGAACAATTCCTGGAAGCAAAGATTCGACAGATCTGGAATGAATGCCAATGCATGAGAATAGACACTTGTGTGGGAATCCAAGCTCGAGGAGAAGTATCATCAGGGTATGCCGCATGGTATCGTTGGGATGTTGAGCATGATAGACCAATGAAGAAGCCTCACATTCAAGAGTTGGCCGAGCAGTCTAAGGAACAAAAAGATTGGGTGGCCAAAGAAAATGAGTACCGAGCCAGAATCAGCTTGTTGGAGAAATAATTCCAAGACCTCAAATTTGAAAGCAGCTTACAAGCGGCATCCGATGAGGGAGAAAAGAAACAACTAAGAAAAGAGAATGAAATCTTGAAGGCTCAAATTTCAAAGATGAAAACAGCAGCCGAAACCCCAGTTCGACTTGCCCGAGATGAGAAGTTAATTGAAAATCTTCGGCGCAAAGTGAATGACTATAGATTTGATCTAGATAAAGATGAAAAGGAGTTAGTCAGGGTTCGGAAACAACTGGCCAGAAATGCTGAGGAAAGAGTTCGAATGGTTCAGCGGTAACAAGGTGAACATAATGTTGAGGTAGCCCGATTAAGAAAGAAGATCATTACAGCCGAAGTAAAAAGTAGCAAACAAACCAAAGAGTTTGAAGTAGAGAGAGAACATTGCTGGCTCGGTAGGAATTGGAGCTACAACAACTTCAAAAGAAGAACCAGCAAACCTTAGATACTCGTGCCGAACAGATTGGTAGGTTGCTTCAAGAAAAATGGGTCATCAGGGAAAGAATTGTCAACATTGCTCAGTACATCAAAAGGAAATGCCAATTGTGTGAAGATATGTCCCAATCAACATTCACATCATCGGTAAAGTTCTTTGTAAAGCAAGTAATGACTAACCTGGACAAACTCCAAAGTGGATTAGCATATAGGCCCGCGGCAAGACCGAACGATGTCTTGCAGACACTAGGAGCTTTAATGTATTCATACAACATGTATTTTGTATTTGTATTTTCCTTTTGCATTTGTAGTACAACATCATTTGTAACCGATGTTTGAGTATCAATGAAAATTCAAAAGAAGTTGCTATTATTTCTTTCTTTTTATGCAAATTGTTTGGGCGATAGGCAAACATGTAGGAACGAAAAACAAAAATAAAAAATAAGTGGAAAAGAAGAAGAAAAATAAATAAACAGAAAAGCAAATAAAAACAAGAATGAAAAAGAAAGCTAGTGGTTCAAAGAGGAATAATGCCGGGATGATGCATAATGACTAGGCAAAAGTTGTGATTTTAAAACTTGTGATGTTTATCCCTTATGAGCTAACTATTAACAAGTTTTGTTGTTGATGAGTATCAGATTTTCAGTTGGCAACTGGCATTCTGGCACATCACAGCTACAATACACGTTCAAAAGCCATGACCAAAGCGGTAACTCAGGAAATCAAGCCCACTATTATGGATCCGATACAAGAGGAAGAAGTTATGGACGTAGCTAGTATGAAAGAAGAGATGTACAAATTAAAACAGTAGATGTCAGAGATGTACCAGGCCTGGTCTAGGGGTCAACCTTTGCCTTCCTATCCAGCCAACCCAGCATACATCCCTCCTACAAACCCAAATCCTGAACCACCCACTATGAACTCGTCCTCCACATATCCAACTTACCCGCATTACTATGCTACAACCTCACAAGCACCTCCACCATTGTCTAAACAAGCACCACCACCACCACCTCAGGTCACTCCAGTATATGTGGCTCCGCCACCCGCTTCTCTATACAAATCTTCCAGTGAACCTGTGTTCCATGTCCAGGACGCCCATTATTATCTACCAGAACCCACTTTCAGGCAACACAATTCCTACACACCGCTCATAGACATGACAGAAGAGGAAAAGCCTGTCAGAAATCTAGAACATGAAGAGATGGCCCGTAAGATGAAAAGTCTTGAGTAGTCATTTCATAACATGCAAGGGCTGGGAGGCTAAGTGAGTGTTGAGTACAAAGATCTATGCTTGTTTCCGGGGGTACAGCTGCCGGCCGGGTTCAAGTTACCCAAGTTTGATATGTATGACGATCACGGGGATCCAGTAGCCCATCTGAGGGGTTACTGCAGTAAAATGCGCAGAGCAGGAGGAAGGGACGAGTTACTCATGGCTTATTTCAGCCAAAGCTTAAGTGATTCGGCGTTGGAATGGTATACTCGACAGGATCATACCAGGTGGATCATCTGGGATGACTTAGCTCAATCGTTTGCAAACAATTTCCAATATAATCTTGAAATTATCCCTGACAGGTTGTCGTTGACTAAGTTGGACAAGAAACTTGGAGAAAGTTTTCGAGAATACAAATTCATGTGGAGGGAGCAGGCTGCAATGAAAGAAGGAGAAATAGTGGATTGCTTTTTACAGGCTTTCGAGCCAACATACTATGGCCACTAAGTATTGGCAATCGGAAAAACCTTTAACGAGGTAGTCAAGATGGGAAGCTTTGTAGAAGAAGGGCTAAAGAAAAATAAAATCATGAGTTACTCGGCTATCAAGGCCATAAACCAAGCAATACAGACTGGAACTAGAGGGTCGATTGGCAAGAAAAAGAAGGAGGAAGTTGCTGTCATTGAAGGTAGATCATGGTCCCGGGGCCTCAACATATATCATCATCCCCCTCGCCCATACCAACCATATCCACCAGCACCATATAACTCACTTCCACTATATTGTCCTCTAACCAGTCCACATTATTCTATCCAACATGCTCAACCATACCCACCGCCTTCACATGCATGGCGTACCCCAGCTCCACAAAATGTCTACCACGCACAAAATGCCTATCCGCCTTCCAAAACATACATAAATCCAAATCGACCTAATTTCCGTCCAGATTCAGAAGTAAAAGGTGATAGAACCCAAAGAAAGAGAACATTCACTCGATTGGGGGAAGTCATATACTAATCTTTTTCATCGTTTGAGAGAACTAGGGATGTTGAACCCTATTGAACCAAAAATTCCCAACCCACCACCCAGAAATTTAGACCAATCAGTCCATTGTGAGTATTATTCTGGGGCACCAAGACATGATACAAAGAAGTCCTGGCATTTAAAGTCCGCAATACAGGAACCCATTGATACCAGGAGGATTGGAGTACAAGCTCCAGAAACTCCCAATATCACGCAGAATCCTTTGCCAGCACATCATGAGACGCATATGATAGAGTTGGAGCAAGGAGATAGCAGTAGAAAACCTTCTCAATCAGTAATGATGATTAAAGCAAACAACAAGGTGGAGGGGGAAGTTGAAAAGGAGAAAGTACCAATCGAGTTGCCAACAAAGAAACCATCAGTGGTTGAGCCCGTGAAAGTAGTAGTACCGGGAGTGAAACCTTTGTTGACCGTGAAAAGAGCTTATGTGGAGCCTGTGGTTATCAAACCAGTGGTGCAGATGCCAGTTGTGAATACTAGGGCTATACCGTGGAACTAGGATAAGGTTACAGTAATGTATAAAGGGAAGGGAGTTAAAGGAGAAATTAATGAAACTCATGGTTTAACTCACTCCGGGCGATGCTTTGCCCCGGAAAAATTTAGAAAGACAAAGGTGGTAAAGGAAAACCCAGCTCATGTAAAGAAGGCAGGTACTGAAGAGGAAGCGGAGGAATTCTTAAAAAAGATGAAGGCTCAAGACTATTCTATAGTAGAGCAATTGAGAAAGACGCCCCCGCAGATTTCGTTGTTATCATTGCTAATCCATTCTGATGAACATAGAAAGGCATTGATGAAAATTTTAAATGAAGCCTATGTTCCCGAGAAGATTTCTGTATGCCATCTGGAGAAAATCACAAACAAGATCTTTGAGACAAATAAGATAACATTTTCAGATAGTGAGTTGCCGCTGGAAAGAATGGAGCATAATAAAGCACTATACCTCACAGTCAAATGTGAAGAATCTGTAGTAACCCGTGTTCTGGTGGACAACGGTTCAAGTGCCAATATTTGCCCACTGTCAGTCTTGGGAAAGTTTAAGGTCAATCATGAAAGAATTCATTGGAATAGTGTATGTGTACGGGGTTTTGATGGAGGTGGCAAGAACACTGTAGGGGATATCATATTGGAGATTACAATCGGACCGGTGGATTTCACTATTGAGTTTCAGGTGCTAGATGTCGCTGTATCATACAACCTTTTATTGGGATGTCCATGGATCCATGCGGCGAAAGCTGTACCATCCTCTTTACATTAGATGGTAAAATTTAAGTGGGAGCAACAGAAGATAATAGTACACGGAGAAGATGATGTTTGCAATGCTATTACACCATTTGAGGAAGCTGAAGGAGATAAAGGTCCATGGGTGTACCAAGTCATGGACACCGTGGTGGTGAACAAAATATCTGAGGGGGAAAATATGCCAGTACCCACAGTGTCTCCTGCAGCAGTGATGGTCGCCAATGAGATGATAAAGAATGGGTTTTCTCCCGAAAAGGGCTTAGGGGTGACTCTGCAAGGTATAACACAGCCAATCCACCTTCCGGGCAGTACCGATACATTTGGCTTGGGTTTCAATCAAAAATGAAGACGAAAGGGTGGTCCCTCCTAAAACCTATCCCAAAACTATCCAACTCCTTCATTAGGCCTGGTACACAGAGACGCCTGGCGACTATTATGATAAACCGTGCTGAGATAAAACTAAATGAAGAGCTTCTAGCAAGATTCAAAAGGCTATTTGAAGATGTGAATGTGTTGGAGACGGGCGAAGGAACAAGTAAAATGTATGTTCAATTTGTGGGACCCTGTATTATGCTTAATAACTGGGAAGCTACTCCTCTTTCGATCAGGAGGGAGTTGTGGTAGTTAGCTTTTAATTCCCCAAAAGTTGTCTTGTTTTTAAAATTGTAATCCCACATCCCGTTAATGTATCCAACTCTTGTTACCTTTTGAAAATTCAATGAAATGCAATTTCTTTTCTTCCTCCATTTTTGCCTTATTTTATTTTTCTTCTTTTGTACAGTTCAATATTTGCTGATTCCAATGATATGTCATGCATGAAGGATTCCCGGTCCAGTCTTGATAATCGAATAGTTATACAGGAAATTGAAAGTGAACATGAAGTGGAATATGAGGATGAGAAAGTACTAGAGGAAATTAGTAATGATTTGAGTCATTATGAGGAAAAACCCAAACCGAACATAAATGAGACAGAATCTATTAACTAGGAAGTGAGGAGAATGTCCGAGAGACAAAGATAAGTGTGCATTTAGAGGCATCCCTGAGAGAAGAGTTAATCAAGTTGTTACATGAGTACATGGACATATTTGCTTGGTCTTATATGACATGTCCGGGCTCAGTACTGATTTGGTGGTACATAAATTGTCCATTTATCTGGAATATCGGCCGGTAAAGCAGAAATTAAGGAAATTTAAAATGGACATCAGTGTGAAAATAAAAGAAGAAGTTAACAAGAAATTCGAGGCGAAGGTCATACGGGTCACTAAATATCCCACCTGGTTAGCTAATGTTGTGCCAGTTCTGAAGAAGGATGGAAAAACCAGGGTGTGCGTTGATTATCGGGACCTCAATAAAGCTAGTCCAAATGATGATTTTCCATTGCCAAATATCCATATATTAATCGACAATTGTGCCAAGCATGAAATTGGTTTTTTTGTGGATTGCTATGCGGGTTATCACCAGATCCTGTTGGATGAAGAAGATGCAGAAAAGACGACCTTTATCACACCTTGGGGAACATATTGTTACAAGGTGATGCCGTCTGGGTTAAAGAATGTCGGGGTTACATATATGAGGGCAATGACCACTATGTTTCATAATATGATACACCGAGAGATCGAAGTATATGTGGACGATGACATCATTAAGTCCAAAAAGAAATGTGACCATGTCAAAGATTTGAGAAAGTTTTTCCAAAGGCTCCGAAGATATAATCTCAAGCTCAATCCAGCAAAGTGTGCTTTTGGGGTGCCGTCGGGAAAGTTACTGGGGTTTATAGCAAGCTGGCGTGGTATTGAATTGGATCCGTCAAAGATAAAAGAAATCCAGAATTTGCCTCTGCCGAGGAACAATAAAGAAGTGATGAGTTTACTGGGCAGGTTGAATTATATCAGCAGATTTATTGCTTAGTTAACGTCAACTTGTGAGCCCATTTTCAAATTGTTGAAGAAAGATGCTGCAGTGAATTGGACTGATGAATGTCAAGAAGCACTTAACAAAATAAAAGAATATCTGGCTAACCCTCTAGTATTGGTTCCTCCAGAACCAGGTAGACCTCTGATCCTGTATTTGACTGTATTGGATAATTCTTTTGGCTGCGTACTGGGGTAGCATGATGAAACGGGAAAGAAAGAGCAAGCAATATATTACCTCAGTAAAAAGTTCACATCTTACGAGGTAAAATACACTCAATTGGAGAGAACATGTTGTGCTCTAACGTGGGTTGCTCAGAAACTGAAACATTACCTATCGGCTTATACCACTTATTTGATATGCCGGTTCGACCCATTGATGTATATATTCCAGAAGCCTATACCAACACGAAGACTTTCTAAATGGCAAATTCTACTCACAGAGTTTGACATCATCTATGTAACTCGTGAGGCAATGAAGGCGCAAGCAGTTGTAGATCATTTAGCAGAAAACCCAGCTGATGATGAGTATGAGCCATTAAAAACATATTTTCCTAATGAGGAGGCAATGAACGTTGAAGAGGTAGAGAAAAATGATAAGCCAGGCTGGAGAATGTACTTTGATGGGGCCGTCAATAGTAAGGGAGTCGGAATTGGAGCAATGCTTATTTCAAAAACGGGTCAGCATTATCCCGTTACCGCTCAACTTTGACTTTTCTGTACCAATAACATGGCCGAGTATGAAGCATGCATATTGGGATTGAGAATGGCAATAGATATGGTTGTTCAAGAGGTTTTGGTCATGGGTGACTCGGATCTCTTGATACAACAGATTCAAGGAGATTGGGAAACACGAGATTTGAAGCTGATACCTTATCGACAGTGTTTGCATGAATTGTCCCAGAGATTTCAATCTATAGAATTCAAACACATCCCAAGAATGCACAATGAGGTAGCGGATGCTCTGGCCACATTATCCTCCATGTTGCACCATCCAGATAAAGCTTATGTAGATCCACTATAGATACAAGTTCGCGATCAAAATGCTTATTGTTTCACTGTGGAAGAGGAACTTGATGGTGAGTCGTGGTATCATGACATCAAAGAATATTTGAGGATAGGAGGGTACCCAGAACAAGCCACATGAGACCAGAAAAGGGCTATAAGGCGATTGACAAATGGATTTTTCCTCAGTGAAGGAGTTGTATACAAAAGAACACCGGATTTGGGGCTATTGAGATTCATAGATGCGCAGCAAGCTGACACAATTATGGCTGAAGTACATGCAGGAGCTTGCGGATCTCATATGAGCGGATACATTTTAGCCAAGAAAATACTGAGAACAGGATATTATTGGCTCACCATGGAGCGTGATTGCATTAGATATGTGCGGAAGTGCCATCAATATCAAATACACGGAGATTTGATTCACTATCCGCCTTATGAATTGCATACAATATCAGCACCGTGGCCATTCGTTGCCTGGGGCATGGATGTTATCGGACCAGTAGAGCCCACAACATCTAATGGACACAGATTTATTTTTGTAGCAATTGATTATTTCACCAAATTGGTGGAGGCGAAGACATTTAAGGCAGTGACAAAGAAGACGGTGGTGGGTTTCGTGCACACAAATATCATTTGTCGCTTTGGAATTCCTAAGGTGATTATCACAGACAATGTAGCAAATCTGAACAGTCACCTCATGGCAGAAGCATGTCAAAGGTTCAAAATCCTGCATCGTAACTCTACACCTTATAGGCTTAAAGCGAATGGACCAGTGGAGGCTGCAAATAAGAATATTAAGAAGACTCTCAGGAAGATAGTGGAAGAGTCAAGGCATTGGCACGAAAAACTACCATTTGCTCTCATGGGTTATCGTACAACTGTACGTACTTCAATTGGTGCAACACCTTACTCATTGGTGTATGGAACAGAGGCAGTCATACCTGCACAAACTGAAATACCTTCTCTTCGGATCATAGTTGAGGCTGAAATCGATTATGATGAATGGGTAAAAGCTCATCTAGAACAATTGAGCTTGATTGATGAGAAAAGGTTGGCGGCAGTTTGCCACAGATAGTTATATCAGTGGAGGATGGCCAGAGCATACAATTAAAGAGTACGTCCGCAGAAATTTGTCGTGGGACAGTTGGTGCTGAGACGTATTTTGTATCATTGGGCCGAAGCAAAAGGAAAGTTTGCACCAAATTGGCAAGGGCCATTCATGGTGTCACGAGTATTGTCCAACAGAGCTCTATATTTGACAGATGTTGAAGAAAAATGTGTAGAGACTTGTGACGACCCGACCCGTCGTCACGGTAATTACCACCCCGTTATGTTGTAACTACATGCTTTATGCTTTTATATCAGTGTTAGAGTCTATCGGGGAAGTTAGGAGTGAATTGGATTGGGAATGAGGCATATAGCCTTTTTGAAGGAAACTTGAATAAGGAAAGTCAACCCGGAGTTGACTATTTGGTTAGAGGGCTCGGAATCGGATTCTGATGATTCGGTTAGTTCCGGGAGGTGATTTGTGACTTAGGGGAGCGATCGGAATTGAATTTGGAGGCCCGGTGTTGAAATAGGCTTGAATTGGCTAAGGTTGAATTTTGGCGAAATCCGATCGATAGGTGAGATTTTGATCCGGGAGTCGGAATGGAATTCCGACAGTTGCAGTAGCTCCGTTAGGTGATTTTGGTTGTGCTTGCAAAATTTCAGGTCATTCGGAGGTCGTTTGGTCGGGTTTTTGATCGAATGTCGATTTCGGAAGTTTTGAAGAAACTTAGGCTTGAATCCGTGCGTAATTGGTGATTTTGATGTTTAGGATGGTGTTTTTATGATTGGAACAAGTTTTAATTGTGTTATGGAGTATGTTAGTGGTTTTCGTTGTGGTCCCGGGGCCTCGGGATGAATTCGGGGGTCCAAACGGACCATTTTTGGCCTTAGACAGCAGCTGAATTGCTGCTGTATCTGCAGAAGGAAATCCTTCATCGCGTTCGCGATGAAGGGGCATGCATACGCGAAGGTCAGCAAGGGTATGCATCGCGTTCGCGATGGTCTGGACGGGAACGCGTAGGGTCAGGATCGGAGGCTTCGCGTTCGTGTGGAGCTGGAACGCGTTCGCGTATGTGAGAAGGGTTGGTCATCGCGTTCGCGTGAGTGGAGACGCGGACGCGTAGAAGAAAATCCGGGCGGTTGAAATCTGTGCTTCGTGAACGCGTGACTTAGTGTCGCGTTCGCGGTGGGTGGACGGAGCAGAGCATCGCATTCGCGTGAGTCCTGTTGCGAACGCGTAGAAAAAGGGTCTCTGGCAGTGAAGTTAAAACCAGAACTGGACAGTCGCGGGTTTAATACCCAAAACCTCCATTTTTGAGTTCCAAGAGAAGAAATTGACGGGAGATTGTTGGGAAATCATCGGGGTTTCGTTGGAGGTAAGTTTTGTGGCTTAATTACATCATTTTAACATGAAATCCTTGGTTAAATCCCCGTAAATGGAAGATTAAAGGTGGGTTTGAGCCCTAGGCCTAAATTAAAGACAAATACTGATTTGAGTGGGCAAATGGAGTCCGATTTTGGTAAATTTTATATGACTAGACTCGTATCGAGATGAGGATTCCGAATATGTGATTTTTGTAATTTTTCGACAAGTGTACCAAAAGTCGGGTTTTGACAACTTGTGGGTTTTGATATAAATTGGGTTATTTCGAATGAATTTCGTGAAATTAGCGTATATTGATGCATTCTCTATGATTTTGAGCAGATTTGGCATCCGAGGAGATTGATTTGCGAGGCAAACGCAAGGCGGATTGAAGCTTCTACCGGTTCGAGGTGAGTGGTGGTAGTAAACAATGTACTGAGGGTTTGAAACCCCGTACTAGCACTTCACAGTGCTATATTGAGTTGAGACACGCATTCTATGACGGGCGTGGTGACATTGTGATTGGGGGTTTGGACTTAGTCCTTCCCGGCTAATAGAATACTGTGTTGTATGACTGTTACTGAGATTATAACAGTACAATTGGGCTAATAGCCATGTTTGGGGCCTTGTGCCGATATGTAGAGCATTAGGGAACCTATAGAGCTAGGTGACCCTCAAATCATGTTGAAAACATACACTCAGCCGTAGCTCTAGCTGTATAGCATAATATGAGCCCGTACTAGATGTGTACATTGAGAGAGATTATCTAGGGTGAGATGTTATATTGGGCCTGAGAGGCCAAGTATATATTGACTGAGATAGGGTCAAGGACCCACTGTGATATATTATATTGGGCCTGAGAGGCCAAGTATATACTGACTGGGATAGGGTCGAGGACCCGTTATGAGGTATTATATATATATATACCTATATTGGATCGGGCTGCACGCCGCAGCAGTATATATATTGGATCGGACTGCACGCCGCAATAATATACATGTAATATACATGTAATATACATGTGGGACGGACTGCACGCCGCGGTATTATTGCGCTTGGGCTGTAGGAGCCCCTTCGGAGTCTGAGTCTGCACACATTCTCAGTGAGCACTGGTGTATATTATGGGATCGGGCTGCGCGCCGCAGCAGTATAAATATATATACATATAAATATTGGATCGGACGGCACGCCGCAGTAATACATGTGTGGATCGGGCTGCACTCCGCAGTATAATAGTGCTTGGGCCTAGGGAGCCCCTCCGAAGTCTGTATACACCCCCAGTGAGCGCCGTCGACGTTAAATGGAGCGGGCTGCGTGCCGCAGCGGTATATGTATTGGAGCGGGCTGCACGCCGCAACATTATACTTAATCATATCCTACTATCTACTTAAATACTTATACATTATAGACATAAGTATGTGTTTTTATATGTTGAGATGGCCGTACACCGTAGGGGGTACGAGTGAGGGTTGGTTCGGTGTAGAATCTTGTAGAGATAAACGTAGATTGGAGGTTAGAGTACTACTATAGTGATGACGTACTTGTGAGGGTTGCCTTAGAACCTGCTAAGTGATAGCACAGGAGTTCTTACCTTCGGTTATTATTTATTATTGTTACTCACTGAGTTGAAATATACTCACCTCACTCCCTTGCACTTTCTGTGCAGATCCACAGGTACCCGAGAGCGGTTGAGACATTGTAGCTGCTGATCCTTGTCTATTTTTGCGGAGATTACGAGGTAGCTGCCAGCGTCCGCCGAGCTTGTTTTCTCCTTCTTTATCATCTTGTTGATTTCCTAATTGCCTAGACTTGGTTGTAGTAGGATGCTATTCTGTAGAGGCTCGCTCTCGTGACACCACGATAATGGTTGGGACCATATTTTGTATGTTTTACATTTCGTTTATCACTTGATATGATCATTTACTGTTTAAGTTTAATTTGATTAATAATTGGCTGGTTTAAGGGATAATATGGTCGGCTTGCCTAGCATTGTGTTGGGCGCCATCACGACCAGGGTTTGGGTCGTGACAAGTTGGTATCAGAGCCTAGGTTAACAAGTCTCGCGAGTCGTGAGCCGGTTGGTAGAGTCTCGTGGATCGGTGCGGGGACGCCTGTACTTATCCTCGGGAGGCTGCAAACCTTTTTAGGAAAAGTTTCAATTCTTGGAATTCTTATCGTGCGATTACTTTGACTTGATCTGAACTTTGACATTCTATTCTCTCGCAGATGGTGAGAACTCGATCATCCGGACGTGGAGGATGACCACCACTACCACCTGCTAGAGGCCGTGAACGTGGCCGTGGTCGTGGCGGATTTAGGCCAGCTGAGGCAGTGCCAGCTGACCCACAGCCCCCAGTTGCAAAGGTGCCAGCAGCACCAGATCAGGCACCAGCTGTGCCCATTGTCATTCCGGGTCAACAGGAGACCCTGGCTCAGATACTAGCAGTCTGCACTGGCCTAGCGCAGGCGGTTTCAGTTACTACTGCAGCAGCTGCATCAGGGATCGGGGGTGGTCATTAGACCCCCGCAGTACGCACTCCAGAGCCAGCAGTGCAGGGCATACAGACACCAGGAGGCTCCTCCAGGTTCGGCCTGTGGTACCGGTTCAGCCAGCGGATCGGATTCGGGGGACGGGGTCCCGGCTATGACCAGACGATGAGCGGCGTCATCTCGAGAGGTTTACCGAGGTTATCTCCTCTAGTGTTCACTCGGTGCTCCGGGCGAGGACGCCCGAGGTTTTACTGGATAAGTGCCGTCGGATGCTTCGTACGGCGAGGATCTTGGAGTCCGGTGGGGTATCATTCACTACCTTTCGGTTTCAGGGACAACCCTCGCTTGGTGGGAGGCTTATGAGCGCCGCGGGCCGCGGGGCAGCACCGCTATCATGGCCGGAGTTCTCCGCTATGTTCTTGGAGAAATGGGTGCCTCGATCTCAGAGAGAGGAGATGCGTAGGCGGTTTGAGGGTCTCCGTCAGGGGGACATGTCAGTGTCAGAGTATGAGATCAGGTTTACAGAGTTGTCCGGATATGCACCGTGGTTGGTTCATTCCGACAGAGAGAGGATTGGGCGCTTCGTGGACGGCCTCATTTATCCCATTCATATTCTGATGTCGGGAGAGGGTTTTGAGTAGTACATTTGAGGATGCTGTGGATATTGCTTGCGACATAGAGACAGATCGTCGCAGGGAGCGGGATGAGAGGGAGGCCAAGAGGCCTCGAGGAGCAGCTAGTTCCAGTGGCACTCAGACCAGAGGCCAGAGTCAGCAGAGCCGAGGTCGCTCTTTCAGGTCTTCGCAGTCGGGTCGCTCAAATCGTCGCAGATGGTCACCTAGACAGGGTTATCAGGGTTCGCACCAGAGCCAGCCATCTCTCAGTGCCATGCCAGCTCAGAGTTCTTCACAGGCCCCATCTGCTCAGGGTTCATCTCGGCCTAGTTCATCAGCTGGCCACTCCAGCGCCAGAGGTCCTTATCAGACTCAGTCCCCAGCACCGGGGAGTTGCTACGAGTGCGGAGAGTTTGGGCACCACCGTAGGGAGTGTCCCCGTCTTGTTTCTAGATCTTATCGGCAGAGGGGGCAGCCCTCATCATCTGGTCCTTCTACTTCAGCACCCGCCCCGCCAGCTAGGGGTGAGGGTCAGACAGCTAGGGGTCGCCCTCGAGGGGGAGGCCGATCAGGCGGTCAGGCTAGATGCTATGCTTTTCGGGGCCGATCTGAGGTTGTTGCTTCTGATGATGTCATTACAGGTATTATTTCAGTCTGCCACAGAGATGCCTCAGTATTGTTTGATCCCGGTTCTACTTATTCTTATGTGTCTACATATTTTGCTCCTCGTTTGGGCACGACCCGAGGGAGTCTTGAGCTGCCAGTGCATGTATCTACCCGGTAGGGGATACTATTGTTGTGGACCACGTATACCGGTCCTGTTTGGTCACTATTGGAGGTCTGGAGACCCGAGTAGACCTGTTGCTTCTCAGCATGATTGATTTTGATGTTATATTGGGCATGGACTGGCTATCTCCATGTCATGCTATTATGGACTGTCATGCTAAGACGGTCACTTTGGCTATGCCGGGCATTCAGAGGATCGAGTGGCGAGGCACGACTGAGTATGTACTTAGCAGGGTAATATCTTTCCTCAAGGCCCAACGAATGGTTGGGAAGGGATGTCTCTCTTATTTAGCATTTGTGCGGGAAGTCGAGGCCCAGACTCCCAGTATTGATTCTGTTCCCATTGTGCGAGACTTTCCTGATGTGTTTCCCTCAGACCTGCCGGGCATGCCGCCGGACGGGGATATTGATTTTGGTATCGATTTGGTGCCAGGGCACTCAGCCTATTTCTATTCCTCCGTATCGGATGGCACCAGCTGAGTTGAAGGAATTGAAGGAGCAGCTCCAGGAACTTCTAGATAAGGGGTTCATTCGGCCGAGTGTGTCGCCGTGAGGTGCACCGGTCCTGTTTGTTAAGAAGAAGGACGGATCCATGAGGATGTATATTGACTACAGGCAGCTAAACAAAGTAACAGTGAAGAATAAGTATCATCTGCCTCGTATTGATGATTTATTTGATCAGCTCCAAGGAGCTAGGGTGTTCTCGAAGATTGATCTTCGTTCAGGCTACCATCAGCTGAAGATTTGAGAGTCTGACATTATGAAGACTGCATTCCGGACCAGATATGGTCATTATGACTTCCTTGTGATGTCTTTTGGGCTGACAAACGCCCCAGCAGCATTTATGCATCTGATGAACAGTGTATTCATGCCGTATCTTGATTCATTTGTGATTGTGTTCATTGACAACATTCTAGTCTACTCTCGTAGCCAGGAGGAGCATGCTCGGCACTTCAACATTGTGTTGCAGAGATTGAGAGAGGAGAAGCTGTATGCCAAGTTCTCCAAATGTGAGTTCTGGCTTGAGTCCATGGAATTCTTAGGGCACGTGGTGTCCTGTGATGGTATTCAGGTAGATCCGAGGAAGGTCGAGGCAGTGCAGAGTTGGCCCGGACCGACCTCAGTTACTGAGATCCGTAGCTTTCTGGGATTGGCATGGTATTATCGCCGATTCGTTCAGGGATTCTCTTCTATTGCTTCACCTTTGACTAGATTGACTCAGAAGGGTGTTCCTTTCATATGGTTCGAGGAGTGCGAGGAGAGCTTTCGGAAGCTCAAGACAGCACTGACCACAGCACCAGTCTTGATTTTACCATCAGCTTCAGATCCTTACACTGTGTATTGTGATGCCTCAGGAGTTGGCCTTGGTTGTGTGTTGATGCAGGAGGGTAGGGTCATTGCTTATGCTTCTCGTCAGTTGAAGCCCCACGAGAAGAACTACCCTGTTCATGATTTGGAGCTAGCAACCATAGTTCATGCTTTGAAGATTTGGAGGCATTACCTATATGGTGTCTCCTGTGAGGTGTTCACGGATCATCGCAGCCTTCAGCACTTATTCAGACAGAAGGACCTTAATTTGAGACAGCGTAGGTGGTTGGAGTTGCTTAAGGATTATGACATCACTATTTTGTATCATCCGGGGAAGGCCAATGTGGTGGCCGATGCCTTGAGTCGGAAGGCGGTTAGCATGGGCAGCCTAGCTTTCATCCCAGTTGGGGAGAGGCCATTTGCTTATGATGTTCAGGCACTAGCCAATCGGCTAGTGAGATTAGATATTTCGGAGCCGAGTCGGGTGTTGGCTTGTGTTGTTTCTCGATCTTCCTTATATGATCGCATCGGGGAGCGACAGTATGATGACCCACATTTGCTTGTCCTTAAGGACAGAGTGCAGCATAATGATGTTAGAGATGTGACTATCGACAGTGATGGTGTTTTGAGAATGCAGGGCCGTATATGTGTGCCCAATGTTGATGGTTTGCGGGAGTTGATACTTGAAGAGGCACACGGTTCGCGGTACTCTATTCACCCAGGTGCCGCAAAGATGTACCAAGACTTGAGACAGCACTACTGGTGGAGGAGAATGAAGATGGATATTGTTAGGCATGTAGCTAAGTGCCTCAATTGCCAGCAGGTCAACTATGAGCATCAGAGACCGGGCGGTGTTCTTCGGCGTATGGTTATTCCCGAGTGGAAATGGGAGAGGATCACCATGGATTTTGTTACTGGGCTTCCTCGGACAGCGAGGAAGTTTGATTCTGTATGGGTGATTGTTGATCGGCTGACTAAGTCCGCACATTTCATCCTAGTTAGTACTACTTACTCATCAGAGCGGTTGGCAGCGATCTTTATTCGGGAGATTGTCAGGTTGCATGGGGTCCCAGTGTCTATTATATCTGACAGAGGCACTCAGTTCACTTCTCAGTTTTGGAGAGCATTTCAGCGAGAGATGGGTACGCGGGTTGAGTTAAGCACCGCATTTCACCCCCAGACAGACGGACAGTCTAAGCGCACTATTCAGATCTTGGAGGATATGTTGCGGGCATGTGTGATTGACTTTGGTGGTTCAATGGATGAGTTTTTGCCACTTGCTGAGTTTGCCTACAACAACAGCTACCAGTCGAGTATTCAGATGGCCCCGTACGAGGCATTGTATGGCAGACGGTGTAGATCTCCCGTCGGATGGTTTGAGTCTGGTGAGGATAGATTGATAGGGACTGAGTTAGTTCAGGATGCTCTGGATAGAGCAAAGTTGATCCAGGAGAGGCTTCGCACAGCACAGTCTCGCCAGAAGAGTTATGCAGACCGTAGGGTTCGAGAGTTGTCTTTCATGGTTGGTGATAGAGTATTGTTGAAGGTTTCACCCATGAAGGGTGTCATGAGATTCGGGAGGAAAGGGAAGTTAAGTCCCAGGTACATTGGTCCTTTTGAGATACTCAGGAGAGTTGGAGAGGTGGCATATGAGTTAGCCTTGCCACCCAGCTTATCCAGCGTTCATCCGGTATTCCATGTGTCTATGCTCCGGAAGTACATCGGAGATCCGTCCCATGTATTAGACTTCAGTACCATTCAGCTTAATGGTGATCTATCCTATGATGTGGAGCCTATTGCTATTTTGGGTCGCCAAGTAAGGAAGTTGAGGTTGAAGGAGATTGCATCAGTTAAGGTTCAGTGGAGAGGTCGACCCGTAGAGGAGGCTACTTGGGAGGTTGAGCAGGGAGATGCGGAGCAGATACCCTCAGCTATTTGAGACTTCAGGTATGTTTCTTGACCCGCTCGAGGACGCGCGTTTGCTTAAGAGGGGGAGGATGTGACGACCCGGCCCGTCGTCACGGTAATTACCACCCCGTTATGTTGTAACTACATGATTTATGCTTTTATATCAGTGTTAGAGTCTATCGGGGAAGTTAGGAGTGAATTGGATTGGAAATGAGGCATATAGCCTTTTTGAAGGAAACTTGAATAAGGAAAGTCAACCCGGAGTTGACCATTTGGTTAGAGGGCTTGGAATCGGATTCTGATGATTCGGTTAGTTCCGGGGGGTGAATTGTGACTTAGGGGAGCGATCGGAATTGAATTTGGAGGCCCGGTGTAGAAATAGGCTTGAATTGGCTAAGGTTGCATTTTGGCAAAATCCGATCGATAGGTGAGATTTTGATCCGGGAGTCGGAATGGAATTCCGACAGTTGCAATAGCTCCGTTAGGTGATTTTGGATGTGCTTGCAAAATTTCAGGTCATTCGGAGGTCGTTTGGTCGGGTTTTTGATCGAATGTCGATTTCGGAAGTTTTGAAGAAACTTAGGCTTGAATCCGTGCGTAATTGGTGATTTTGATGTTTAGGATGGTGTTTTTATGATTGGAACAAGTTTGAATTGTGTTATGGAGTATGTTAGTGGTTTTCGTTGGGGTCCGGGGGGCCTCGGAATGAATTCGGGGGTCCAAACGGACCATTTTTGGCCTTAGACAGCAGCTGAATTGCTGCTGTATCTGTAGAAGGAAATCCTTCATCGCGTTCGCGATGAAGGGGCACGCATCCGCGAAGGTCAGAAAGGGTATGCATCGCGTTCGCGATGGTCTGGACGGGAACGCGTAGGGTCAGGATCGGAGGCTTCGCGTTCGCGTGGAGCTGGAATGCGTTCGCGTAGGTGAGAAGGGTTGGTCATCGCGTTCGCGTGAGTGGAGACGCGGACGCGTAGAAGAAAATCCAAGCGGTTGAAATCTATGCTTCGCGAACGCGTGACTTGGTGTCGCGTTCGCGGTGGGTGGACGGAGCAGAGCATCGCGTTCGCGTGAGTCCTGTCGCGAACGCTTAGAAGAAGGGTCTCTGGCAGTGAAGTTAAAACCAGAACTGGACAGTCGCGGGTTTAATACCCAAAACCTCCATTTTTGAGTTCCAAGAGAAGAAATTGACGGGAGATTGTTGGGAAATCATCGGGGTTTCGTTGGAGGTAAGTTTTGTGGCTTAATTACATCATTTTAACATGAAATCCTTGGTTAAATCCCTGTAAATGGAAGATTAAAGGTGGGTTTGAGCCCTAGGCCTAAATTAAAGAAAAACACCGATTTGAGTGGGCAAATGGAGTCCGATTTTGGTAAATTTTATATGCCTAGACTCGTATCGAGATGAGGATTCCGAATATGTGATTTTTGTAATTTTTCGACAAGTGTACCAAAAGTCGGGTTTTGACAACTTGTGGGTTTTGATATAAATTGGGTTATTTCGAATGAATTTCGTGAAATTAGCGTATATTGATGCATTCTCTATGATTTTGAGCAGATTTGGCATCCGAGGAGATTGATTTGCGAGGCAAACGCAAGGCGGATTGAAGCTTCTACCGGTTCGAGGTGAGTGGTGGTAGTAAACAATGTACTGAGGGTTTGAAACCCCGTACTAGCACTTCACAGTGCTATATTGAGTTGAGACACGCATTCTATGACGGGCGTGGTGACATTGTGATTGGGGGTTTGGACTTAGTCCTTCCCGGCTAATAGAATACTGTGTTGTATGACTGTTACTGAGATTATAACAGTACAATTGGGCTAATAGCCATGTTTGGGGCCTTGTGCCGATATGTAGAGCATTAGGGAACCTATAGAGCTAGGTGACCCTCAAATCATGTTGAAAACATACACTCAGCCGTAGCTCTAGCTGTATAGCATAATATGAGCCCGTACTAGATGTGTACATTGAGAGAGATTATCTAGGGTGGAATTCCCTGTTCTAGGCTGAGCAGACCTGAAAGGCCAAGTCTATACCGATTGAGATGAGATAGGGTCAAGGACCCACTATGAGATGTTATATTGGGCCTGAAAGGCCAAGTATATACTGACTGGAATAGGGTCGAGGACCCATTATGAGGTATTATATATATATATACCTATATTGGATCGGGCTGCACGCGCGCAGCAGTATATATATTGGATCGGACTCCACGCCGCAGTAATATACATGTAATATACATGTGGGACGGACTGCACGCCGCGGTATTATTGCGCTTGGGCTGTAGGAGCCCCTTCGGAGTCTGAGTCTGCACACATTCTCAGTGAGCATTGGTGTATATTATGGGATCGGGCTGCGCGCCGCAGCGGTATAAATATATATACATATAAATATTGGATCGGACTGCACACCGCAGTAATACATGTGTGGATCGGGCTGCACGCCACAGTATAATAGTGCTTGGGCCTAGGGAGCCCTTCTGAAGTCTGTATACACCCCTAGTGAGCCGTCGACGTTAAATGGAGCGAGATGCGCGCCGCAACGGTATATGTATTGCAGCGGGCTGCACGCCGCAGCATTATACTTAATCATATCCTACTATCCACTTAAATACTTATACATTATAGACATAAGTATGTGTCTTTATATGTTGAGATGGCCGTACACCGTAGGGGTACGAGTGAGGGTTGGTTCAGGTGTAGAATCTTGTAGAGATAAACGTAGATTGGAGGTTAGAGTACTACTATAGTGATGACGTACATGTGAGGGTTGCCTTAGAACTGCTAAGTGATAGCACATGAGTTCTTACCTTCAGTTATTATTTATTATTGTTACTCACTGAGTTGAAATATACTCACCCCACTCCCCTGCACTTTCTGTGCAGATCCACAGGTGCCCGAGAGCAGTTGAGACATTGTAGCTGCTGATCCTTGTCTACTTTTGCGGAGATTACGAGGTAGCTGCCAGCGTCCGCAGAGCTTGTTTTCTCCTTCTTTATCATCTTGTTGATTTCCTAATTGCTTAGACTTGGTTGTAGTAGGATGCTATTCTGTAGAGGCTCAGTCTCGTGACACCACGATAATGGTTGGGACGATATTTTGTATGTTTTACATTTCGTTTATCACCTGATATGATCATTTACTGTTTAAGTTTAATTTGATTAATAACTGGCTGGTTTAAGGGATAATATGGTTGGCTTGCCTAGCATTGTGTTGGGCGCCATCACGACCAGGGTTTGGGTCGTGACAAGACTGCTATCAACTCAGATGCAGTCAAGAGATATTATGTATAATTTCTTTTTCATATGTACAATTGTATTTATCATAATTTTGGAATTGAAATGATGAAGGCATTTTTATTCTCTATCCAAACACTCTATCCATTGATACCCCTGTTGAGCCTTACTACTTTATTCTTTCATAGCCCTCTCTCGGAATCAATTATGGACAAGAAAAGAAAAGAAAAAAAGAGAGAAAAAGAATGATGATGCAAGAAAAAGAAAAAAAAGAAAAATAATGAAAAAAAGAAGAGAAAAAGAAAAGGACAAAAAGAAAAATGCAAACAAAAGAAAAATGCATATCTGGAAAAAGTCAAGACGCAACAAAGAACTGGATGTAGTTTGAACTACGTCTAACTTGATCCCAAAAGGGTATGTAGGCAGCATCAATGAGGTTCAGTCACGACAGAAATAAAATCCAAGATTCCCCAAATAATGAAATTGGGACAGAAGTTATGTTTATGATTCCGAGAGTTGTAAATATTTTGAACCCTCATTAAAATTTTGAGCCTTTATACCCTTCTTTCTGAACCCATCCAAAAGCCACATTATAGTCCGAAGAAAGACCTTCTGATTAATTTTAAGAAAATGATTATACAATGAGAATAAGGAGAAACATGGCATGGATAATACCCAGAAGTTTGAAAACAAAAATAAAGAAAAAATAAAAAAGAGAGAGTCTTATTGGTGAAAACTTTAACGGGCACCATAAGGCGATTGTGAGATGAGAGAATAAATGAGAGAGTCTTATTGGTGAAAACCTTAACGGGCACCATAAGGCAAAAGTGGGGAATATGCTGATGAAAAGGAAAAAACAGCAAAAATAAGAGAGGTTTGGGTTGAAGGAAAAGACGAAGTTAAGACAAGAAACAATTTGATTGGACAGACTGGGTCGAAATTTAAATACATGGCATGGTCAGAGGAATCAGCTCTATACCCAGATAAGTTCTGTCTTTACTCCAAAATACCCTTACCCCTTCAAATTCATATTTTCTAGATTTCATTGATCAAAACCAGTTGCTCGTAGAAAGCTAACTATCAGCTTCTCATGTTAAGAGGCGTAATAACACTAGGTCAAAGAGAAAATAAAAAAAGAAGAGAGGAGAAGAAAAAAGATGGCAATCAAGGCCAAAGGAAAAATGAAAAGAAACATAAACAAAAAAGGGAAAAGCAAAAAGAGGATTACAAAGGAAAAGTTGAAGAAAATCTGGCGATGGACCGTAAAGCAGGATGAAACAAGAAGAGGCAGACGATGGAAGCAAGGTCAACAAGAATGCCAGTTGTTAACATTTTATAACTAATACGATTGTTCACTGATTTAGACAGGAACAAAAGATTCAAATTCTCACTAATCACTTTAAAGTGAATGTGACCAATGTGGAAGGAAAACACAAAAAAAGAAATACAACAATAAAAGGAGGAATCCGCATAGGAGGACTCGCTCAGTTATCAGGAAGCCTACCCAAACAACAAGGGAGGTATTATCTTCCCAAAACTCATACCCCAGTTATCAAACTGAGGGAATATTTTTCTGCATTTTTATTTTATGCATCAGGCGCCCAACTGGATAACAAGGGAATATTTTTCTGTATTTTTCATTTCATGCATCAGGCGCCCACCTGGATAATGAAGGAATATTTTTCTGCATTTTTATTTCATGCATCAGGCGCCGACCTGGATAACAAGGAAATATTTTTCTGCATTTTCATTTCATGCATTAGGCGCTCACCTGCATAACAAGAGAATACTTTTCAGCATTTTTAATTTCTGTTCAGGCACCCACCTGCATAACAAGGGAATACTTTCAGCATTTTTTAATTTCTGTTCAGGCGCCCACCTGTATAACAAGGGAATACTTTTCATCATTTTTAATTTCTGTTCAGGCGCCCACCTGTATAACAAGGAATACTTTTCAGCATTTTTAATTTCTGTTGAGGCGCCCACCTGCATAACGAGGGAATACTTTCAGCATTTTTTAATTTCTGTTCAGGTGCCCACCTGTATAACAAGAGAATACTTTTCTGCATTTTTAATTTCTGTTCAGACGCCCTTGTTTCAGGCGCCCACCTGTATAACAAGGGAATACTTTTCTGCACTTTTAATTTCTATTCAGGCGCCCACCTGTATAACAAGGGAATACTTTCAGCATTTTTAATTTCTGTTCAGGCGCCCACCTGTATAACAAGGGAATACATTTCTGCATTTTTAATTGTTTTGTCTAACATGAGTAGCATTGTAACACATGGAAAACCCCACAATGGGGCAGATGAAAAAGTTTTCTTTGTTTTTGTTTTTGTTTTTGTTTTTGTTTTTTTTAACAGGCGTCAACCTAGAAGTGAGAAACATATTTGGAAGTCACATGAAGGGATGGAAGCAGTATGTCAGAAAGAAGAAAGTAATCAAAAATCAACAAAAGGAAGGATGCAAATAAAAGAGCAACATGAGATATGGAAAAACAAGGAAGTGCAAGAAGACAAGAAATAGATAGGAATTATCGTAATTCATAAGATCATAGATTAGAATAGCTTCTTTATTTTTCATTTTTATCCCGGTGTAACAAGGAGTTAGTCAGTGATTATAGCAATAATAGCAGCAGCAACAAGTCTTGGTAGTTTCAAACTACCAGACCTTCCCGAACTACACTGACCTGATTCCTGTTTAGCCCAGGATATGTAGGCAACCTCTGAGGCAGGGTGCGGTCAAAAGGTTTTCAAAATGCTTCTTACGGAATATGCCAGTGGGAAAAAATCTCTCATTACTGCTCACTTATCTTTGCACTGAAACTCTTCGTATTCCCGAGCAAAGAGGGGCAACTGTGAGCACGTGATTTTTGCCCTAAGCAAACAAATTCCAATATAAAAATAAAATAAGATTTTTGAAGTGCAATTGTGTGTTTTAATTGAAATAATTGTGTTTGTTGTTGAAATAAGCTTGAAATTAAAACTACAAAAAGAGTTAATTAGAAAATGTCACAAAATATGAAAATTAGAGAAAATTAACAAAAATACAAAAAATACTAAAAAAATAAAATAAAATAGAAAAAATATCATAAAATACCAGAAAGTTAGAAAAATTGGAAAATAAAAGAAATACAACAATTGGAAATAAATATAAAAAGAGAAAAAGAAATACAAAAGAAAAATACAAATAAAATACTTAAATACAAGAGAAAAATACAAAAATACAATAATTGTGGGATGAAATACAAAAATACAGGACCAAATATATACAGCCCAAGAGAATAAGCCGGCCAATCTATGTATAAAATCATACGACGTCGTACAGGGAAAGATAATCTCAACCGTTGATAATAACAATCCAACGGATCTCATAAGGCGGTCCAGTAGCAAATTAAATGACGCCGTGTAGGATTTTAATCCTGGTCATCCAAAGAGTTGATCAGACGGATGTTGATGAGTCTCATTAAAGAACTAAAATGACGTAGTATCATGAATCAATCCTGGCCGTCCATGTTTTAATATCTAACGGATGCCAGGCTATCTTTCATTAAATGAAACGACAACGCTTTAAGATAAAGCAATCCTGGCCATTGATCATAGTTGATCCAAAGGCCAGGATCACTCAAGACCAAAGGGGTATATAAGCCCCGTCTCCCATTCATTACACTCAAGATCAATACATACTCACATTATACAGACTGAAACCCTAGCCGCCCCTTTCTTCATAATCTTCTTCTTCTCCATCTCGTCTCTAATGGAGACTGAACTGAAACCATGGCCATCTCCGGCCAAAATCACCCGCAAACACCATATCCTTCACCCTCACACACCACAACCACCTTGAAAACCCCATAAATCCAAAAGCCCTCATTTTCTTGAAAGTCCGGTCACCGGAACCCTAGCCGGCGACCTTCAACTTATGAACCAGGCTCCCACTTTTACACCCTATGATGACTTTAAAGAGATCTTTCATCTAGTCTAGGTGGTTTATATCGAATCAACCCGGAACTGTTCGAATATAGAAAAGAAGTTCGCCGGAACCCTATCTCCGGCGAACACTCAAAACAAATCCCACCCCAATACATCCCAAATAACATCCAGAACATCCCTCTACCCACCAAAACTCCAAAATAAAATCCCATCGAGGAAATCAGGAAATCAAAAGACTTCGAGTCTTCAGAAGTTCTTGAAGCCTGGAAATAGCAAAAGAAGAAGAAAGAAAGAAAAGAAAGAAGAAAGAAATAAAGAAAAAGAAAAGAAAAGGAAATTGAAAAAGTTAAGTTTACCTACCCCTCTTGTTCTTTGCTTATTTGTCTTCTGTATATGATTCTTTGCCTATTTTACCTTCTGTAAATGATTCTTTGACTGTTCGTTTTATTAGCCTATGATAATTGCATGCCTAAGATCTATCATGTTCTTTATACATGACTAATCTATTTTAGCACTTTAGGGGTTTTAATAAGTTTTACACATGAATCGTGTTTAAATGTGCTTCTTTATGTGATTTGTTCACCATGCCTGGTCTGAAATTATGCTTTGATTGATTGGGATTCAACCATTATCGAAACTTCTCTCTGAGTTCTAGTTAATTGGAAAATGATTTACGATTAAGGCTATGTGTGCAATACAACATGAATAGGCTATATTTGTAATTTGATTCATATGTCAGACTATTCTGAATCCTATGATGCTCTGTGGTTTGGTTAGATGTAAAGATCTAAGTATAGTTTCTGTAGCTTTAAGTAGTTTGGCTATTCTTGAAAATGACTAAGTAAGGCTATTCTTGAAATAACTAGAACTGTTTGTTAGTCTAGCTATTATTGAAATGTTAAGTGGCTAGTTCTGCAATCTATTTCTGGTTAGTTAATATTAATAAAAGGGGTTACATTTTAAATTAGTTTAAATTTGTTCAAAAAGGGGCTAAAATTGAAAGGGTTTGGGTCTGAAATTGGTTAACTCTTTAAAAAGTTATAAGAAAATGGTTATTAGTTAAATAGGTACTAAACCTAATAAACCGAGACCTTAGTAGGTCGGGTAAATAGAAGACAATAATAAGGGTATAATGGGAACCATAAATGGCATAATTGAAGAGTTAATAGAGCCTATAGGGATATAATAGACTTTAATACCTACTATTCTTGTAATTAACTATAAAATAAAGGGTAGGATAGGCATAGTAAAAAGGAATAATTGAAATTACCCTTAGCAAGTGAGGGCAGCCTAGTAATATACCCTCAATAGAACATGATAGAACTACCTAGAACCTTCCAGCAAGGGATGGAAGGCATTTCCACATATAACTGAAGGTATTAAACTGTAATTAATAGAAAAATAAAGGGAAGGGAACTAGAAATAAGATTGTTGAATTTCCCCCTCAAATTTCACCCCAAACAATCTATAAATAGGCTTCAATTGAGCCTGAAAAAGGGGTTAGAGATTAAGGGGTTCTGCATTCGAAAGTTAGAGATTAGAGAGAAACGGTCCAGATTTTTGAGAGCTAATTGCTTTGTTGAAATCTAGAATTCTATTAGAGTTTACTGCTTTTCAATTCTGCTGGATTCTATTGGAGTTCCTCAATTCTATATGTTGGTTTGCTGAATTGCTGGATTTTGGGATTCTTTTTTGCTGCTATATTGCTGCTTTGCCATGTCTGCTCTACTATTGCTCTATTGCTGCTATCACTGACTATTCTTCATCCATACCTAGACTCATAAGCTTTTTCTTGCCGAATCAGGTACATTTTCTTATCCAGAAATGTAATTACTAGTTGATTGAAGAAAATGAAAGTCTCATGAGCTTTTGGATGAATTTTGTTGTTATTTACTTTTAGTTTTATAATTATTGTGATAGATATTCTTTAATTTAGTAGGATGGTTTGTAATAGTTAAATTGTATGTAATCGAGACAATGTAGTAGATAGTGCAGTGGTAATGTATACGTAAATATAATCATCATTAGGATTAGGATTAAAATATGTTAATATATGAATCTAATACATCTAGTTAAAACTAGCTTAACATCTGTAAGCACGTGATTTTTGCCTGACATGAATTGCTCCCACAAAATCAAAACAAAAATTGTCTATTTTATGGTGTGTATTTTTTGTGAATTTTCGTGTTATTTTTGGTATTTGTTTGCATTTGTATATACGTGATTATATGTGTTTAAATTAATAAACAATACAAAAATATGTCGTGCTTACGTTTCTTATCTAGTTTTGAAATTAGGAATAATTAATTTTATCTTACAAAAATGAAAATCACAAAAAATAATTCATCTTTTACGTTTTTCGGCATTTAAATGCCTAATTGTGTGATTTATATTTAATCGATGTTTAAATTGAGTGTGTTAATTGTTAATATAACTTAATTAGTATTTCTTATAATTTAATTGATTTTGTAGTGTAATTAGAAATTTTTGTTTTAATTAGAAAATTAAATTAAAGAGATAAGAAAAACAAAATCAAACAAAAGAGGAGGAAATCGGAACTGGGCCACACAATCAAAACCAAGACCAGGCCCAATACAATTATACCCTCAACCCAGCCCAATAAACCATCTGCCCAGCCCCCTTTTCCCTTCAATCTCAGCCATCGATAATAACGAATCCAACGGTCCAAACGCCCTACCCAATACCCATGTCACCTGACCCGCCCCGTCGACACAACGCCCATTTTTTTTAATCTAAGCCGTTGGATTCTTCTAATCCAACGGCCTACATTAATTCACCCAATTTTAATATACCAAACCCCCCAATACCCCAAACATGTTTTCCATTCCCAAACCCCTCAAACCCTAGCCCCCTTTCATCTCTCTCAAAGACCAACCGGCTCCATCGTCCCCCGCCGTACTCCGCCGGCCGGAAATCGCTTCTGCCGGTGGCAGTGATCCAAACCACTTGATTTTTACACCACAAACTCCCCTTGACCTCCCCGACACAAATCCCTAACTAGCTAACCTCAAATCCTTGTAGATCGTTTCGAATATTAGATCAAAGATCGGTCCTAAAACTAAACCTCCACCAAATCACCCCAAAATCGCACATAGCCTTCACCTCACCTCCCTAACACCCCAACCACCGTTGGTTCCGCTCGAATCTGACCGGAAATCGTCAAGCCCCAAACACTAGCTTTAAGAACCCTAAATTCAAATTAGGGATTCCTTCATCGGATTTTACGGAGATTGAGGTCTAATAGACCTTAATTGACGTGTTTTCACTTGGAAAACATTTCAATTAAGGTCCTTTAGACCTTGAATACCAAAGCCCAATCTTGGCCGAGTTCTCCATTTTTTGTTTTCAAGGTATTTTCTTTTCATTGTCGTTTCGTTTCTAGTTTAATTGTATCCGACATTTTAGTTTAGTTATTCGTTTGTTGTTAGTTTTCCTCGAATGTCTTCAATTTCTGTTTTTTCTTCTTCTTTTGGGACCTTTTATTTGGTCGATCTGTTTGCTTTCTGATTCGTTGTTGTAAATGTGGCGTTATAAGATACGAATTCGATTCGTTTAAATTCGTCGAATAGCTAATTCTGCATTTGAACTATTCTAGCCGAAATGTTCTTGGATTATTTGTTCGTCGACTATTATTTGTCGATTATGCGCGTTGTAATCGACTATACGAATGTCGTAGATTAGATTCGTAGGTTCGTTTGTTAGAACATTTTGGCACAAGTTTGGCATTGGTTCATCTGATTCGAATTCACTGCTTGAGTTGAAATAGGCTGTTTGTTTGATTTTCGTTTGTTGAATTAGAATGAATTGGATATAGCTGATTAACTTTAGTTTAGAAATCTGAAAACCATACTCAAGGGTTCAAATGTGATTGCAAATGGGAAGGGTTAGTTTTACAGCAACATATGCACTGCATATTAGTTTTAAATAGAAAGAAAAGGGTCAGTGATGCAGAACACCCTGTTTAATGCCTTTTGTATAAGTCAGAGAGAACATGAGAAGTATTTGAAATGTCTTAAAAGGTTAGGTATAGTCTAATTGACAATGGAGAGGGGTTGTTGTTTGGTTTGAGTGTTTTGATCAGGCTGTAAAAGGTAGAGTTCACATGGGGAGTCAATTAAACAAATCATGCTTGCCCATACACCTTAGATTAACAAACATGAAGATTGTTTCAAGACAAGTCTTTAAATAGACATTGAGACTGACTGGAAGAGGGAGAGCAGAGCAGTTTTTTTTCTTTAGAAATACACACACTCCCACAGAAAGATCACTAGAATACACTCACTGAATACACAAAACACTCACACTCATAGATACAATCACCGGCATAACACATTGAGTATAGAGAGAGGCACTGGAAAACAGAAACACATTGACACACGTTTGAGAATCTGGAAACAGACACACAAAGAGATATACTCTTACATTCAGAACATATACAATCCCTGGCAGAATATATTGAGAATCTGACAATACACACACTCACAGAGAAAGCTGGAAACATTGAGAAACACACACTCACATTGACACTCACTGGCAGAACACTCACATTTAGAATTCCAAGTTGATTTTGAAACCATTCTGGGAATTTTTGGTGGCTGTTTTGATGCTGTTTTGGATTTGATTATCGTTCAATCTTTGGTTAGCTGAGTTGGTTGGGTTTTCTTTCGTTTGAAAGTGTTGGTTGCTGCTAGTTGCTGTTGGTGTTGCTGTTTTCTGTTAGCTGTTACTGTCGGAATACTGCGATTGACCTTTTCTTCATCCTTTGAATTCCTATTTTCAGGTACACAATTTGGATTTCGTTGTTGATGTAGACTTGAATTAATCTGGAAATAAGAATGCCCTGCTGATTTTATGCATTGGATCACTGTCTGTTAGCTTCAAATTTAGATTAAATCTTCTATATGTGTACATTAGCTTTTGTAAAGCATATTTGGATAACTAGAACCGCTGCATGCTTTGATTTAAATCATGGGTTGAAATTAAGTCGGCGTTTTTGATTAGCATGTAAATCTATTTAATTTTAGTGCTATGTTTGAATCATTGTCACATGTTTGTAACAAACTAAATTTTAAATAGAGTTTGAATTAGTTTTGCAATAAGCATGCTTTATAAGTTTTTGTAGCAACAATGGTTCGTAGTAAAACTTTAGTGTTGGGACAAATTTAATTCCCTCACAAGCTTGTAATAATAGTGGTGGTTTCAAAAACAAAACTTTAGAGTTAACTTGGCAATTCGTTAGTAAGTATCAACTGTCCTAATTTTACGAGTCACGCGCAAATAAATTCTCGATCTAGTTCGGCATTAGAGTTCAAAAGAATGTGTTAAAATCAGGATGTATACACTCATATCTCGATTAAGAGCTTTTATTTGAACCAAATGCAGTCTTTTTAAGAGCTTTTTATTTGGCCCTAAGAAAATAAGTCATGGAATAAGGAATTATTTTGCACATGTTTAAATTAGAAAAATGACAAAACTGTGCGTCTTTACATAAATTGAATTCTTGTTTAATCTAGAAATCAAATTTTTTTTTTGGATAATTTCAAAGTAATCCGGATACCCTTTTATTTCACCTATTTGTCAAAGTCCGAGTCTATGTTGTAATTAATCTTTCTTTTGGTATGGTTTCAAATTAACAGAGCGGTTTAAAGTTTAATTAGAGCGTATAATTTATAAGCATGTATAAAATCAGGAATTTTTAGCCATTTATAATAATTGAAGCGACCGTGCTAGAACCACGGGATCTGGGGGTGCCTAACACCTTCCCTCGGGTCAACAGAATTCCTTACTTAGAATTTCTGGTTCGTAGACTTCATTTGGAAAGTCGAAAATTTCCTCGATTCGAGATTTAAATAAATCGGTGACTTGGGACACCTTAATTTATTCCAAGTGGCGACTCTGAAATAAATAGAATAATCCCGTTTCGAATATTGTCACTTAAAATTGGAAAAAACTCCCTTGCGCTTCTACCCCCGGGTAGCGGGCGCGCCAAAAGGAGGTGTGACAACATCTAAAGACTTTGCTGGGGACACAAACCCAGAACCACTGGTTCAGGGTTTAAGAATTCAAGCTTTGAATAATTGTTTTATTTGGCTTATTTATTGCCTGATTTTATTACATGTTTATATTTGATATGCTAAATGTTGCTTTTACCACTTTGATATTTTGTGAACTGTATATAAATTGTGCCGATACCCATTTTTTTTTCTTTTCTGAGTCTTTTGAAATACAATACCGGGCATTTGCTGGACATAGCCCGTTTTTCTCAAGATAGGCTGTGGTGCTTGGCACCCGGTGAAGGATTTTGTAGTCACACATGTTTAGGCGGAGAGTTTTGTCAATTAAGCCGGAAAGCCATGCTACCGGTGCACTGACACTCTTCGGCTCGAGTTGTCCGCTCGAGTTAAAGCCGGTCTAGACACTTTTCCAACAGGATGATGACTTAGAATAACAAGACCTTATGCCGGACCCCCGATAGGAACGTTTATTTGCATCATGTGCATATTTGACTTAGGAGGCTCAACACGGGGGTTGGGCCTGTCTAGGACAGGTGTACCTGAAACAAAAAGACCAACTTGTTGCATCTTTTTGTGTGCATTTATTTGTTTCGATCTTACATGCCGACCGGTTTGTTAAAAAGAGGAAGAAGTGGAAAGCGTCAGGGTATATAGTTAAAATAATTTTATGAAAATAATAGTTCTTTGAAAATAAATTCTGAAAAAAAATGCAAAAAAAAAAAATTCCAAATAAATTTTCTTAATTTTACGAAAATAGTTAGTTCTTTAAAAAAATAAAATTTGAAAAAATGCAAAAAAAAAAATTTCCAAATAAATTTTCTTAATTTTACGAAAATAGTTTAGTTTCTTTGAAAATGATTTTGAAAAAAAAAATGCAAAAATGATTTCTTTGTTTTAGAAATGCTGTTTGAAAATAGTTTGTTTTCTTTTCTTAAAATGATTTAGTTCTTTTATTTTCGAACTACGCAAGTTTGATTCTCACCAAACATGAGATACGTAGGCAACCCATATCGTGCTCAACTAATACTGATTTTTTTAAGGAAAACAATAATAAAAATATTAGAATTAGGATTTTTGTTCTTAGTCGAGAGTTAGGAAATTTTGCAAAAATAGCCAAACGCCTCAAAAGGGGCGCCGGAGGACTAATTTTGCAAAACGGAATATAGACATCACACTGGTATCCTATTATACAGCCTTCAAATCTTCTTCAAGTGCTGAAAGGCCGTATTAACAAGATTCGTTTTTTATATAATAAAAAAAAATTGAAAAAAAATCTTAAGTCCATTTTTTATCTTTTCTAGGATCGGCATGACTTCCTCGCAACGAATCGGCCAGAAAAGGGTAAGAGACGAAATGCCACCTATGTTCATGGTCCAGGACAAAACCCCGGATCGGCTCTGTAAATGGTGGACTAGTTTTTCAGCTTGGGAAAGAAATCAAGTTCACAAGCACCTCAAGTTTCTTCGGGACATCATGATGATAAAACCGGACAAAAATGTGATCAGAGCTTTGGTGAGTTTTTGGGACTCAACAAGCAATGTGTTCAGATTCCGGGATTGCGAAATGACACCCACTTTGGAAGAATTGGGCGGACTCACAGGACTCGGAAGAGATTTGCACAAGATGAGACATGCAGCTCCTAGGCAGATGGGTGTGAATAATTTCTTGAAAAAGTTATGTCTCCGGCGGGTTCCCCTGGGTTGTCTGGAGAACGGTTGGGTGCCACTGGATTATCTCTACGACAGATTTGGTGATAAGAAAGGGTTTGAGAAATTCTCAAACGCTGAATTTGTTAACCAGTTGAATTATGACGCCTGGGGAGATTTAAGAATCTATGCCTTTATGATCGCTTTTTTGGGAACCATGGTTTTTCCCGAACGTGGCGGACGCATCAGAATCCGTTTGGCTGCGGTGGTCTCATATCTACAGAGTAACGAGGAACACACTGTTCTTCCGATGATACTAGGAGACATCTTTCGGGCCTTAACTCGGTGCCAAGAAGGACAAGACTATTTTGAAGGCTGCAATATCTTATTACAAATGTGGTTTATAGAAAATCTCTATCATCACCCAATTGTGATAAACTTCAAAGTAGATTGGCTGAATTATATTCGCTGTCATACAAACAGAGTCGCCCGTTGTAACCTTCCGGAAGACTTGAGGACTTGGCAAGAACTTCTCAACTCTTTGAGAGCAGATCAACTTACCTGGAATTATTATTGGTTCCCTTCCGCCAAAATCATGCATATGTCGACATACCGCCCATTCTACATACTAATGGGTTTCAGGGGTTTCCAACCATATGCCCCGTTACGTGTCATGCGGCAGTTGGGAAGAGAACAGAAAAGGGCCCCAATTGAGGATATGCGATCATTTGCATGGGAATTTGTGACGGAAGAGACCCCGAGGGAGACTTATGCACAGAAGGTATGGTTCGGTAGTCGACTCTCCAACATCAACGAGATGGTTGCCGATCGAGAACGGGGAGAAGTGATTCTCGCTTATCTTGAATGGTTCCACAACCAATCAATACCAGAGCAAAGGTCAGAAAGGTCAGTAAAGCATGCCGTCGATTGGGAGAGAGAAATAGAAGCCAGAGTTAGGGAGGCTGAGCATGAGACAGCGCAAAATTTCCAATCTTGCATCAACACTTTAAAAGAAGACAAAGGAATTCTGGAAGCGGCCATGGACATATAACAGGCTGACTTCGATCGGGAAAGGGCCAGCTGGGAGCAGGAAAGAGAAACACTTCAAACTCAAATTCGAGAGATGCAATTGGCCGCAGAGAGGTCAAGGAGGAGTCGGAGTGATCAGATGCTGATAAACGATTTGGAAAGGAAAGCCTTTGAACACCAAGAAGACTTGGAGAAGGAAAAAATGGCTTTGGTTGCAGTCCGGACAAAATGGAAGAGAGCAGCCCACCAAGAAGCACTCCGTCTACAACAAGTAGAAAAAGACTATGATGCAATCATCGTTGATTTGAGAAAAGCAAATGCCACTCTTAGAGAGCGAACTCTCGGGCAAGTCCAGGATGCTAAAGCAGATAGAGACCGTTGTCACAACTTGATGGCACGGATGGAAAGGCAAATAGATAGGCTCTTGGACCATGTCTCCGGCAAATCTCAAGTATTAGGGGCAAAGAACAGATACATAGGGCAGCTGCTCAGAGAAAAAGACATGATCAGAACCAGGATCAGTGAGATCGGGCACTACATTACTATGAGGTGTTTGAACTGCGAACGAGTACCTCGGCCTGCCCTCTTTTCTTCAATCATGGAATGTGTCCACCAAGTCATGGCAGAATTGGGAAGTATACAGAAAGATCTTACCCCAAGAACTGCAGCAAGGCCAAACAACGCCCCCGGGCGCAAAGATTCGAGGCGCTGGAACATGCTTAGAAGAGTCTGTTGTTTTAGAGTTTGTTTGTCCTTTTAAAAGTTTTTCTCCATTGTCGTCATTTTGCAAGTGTTTCAAGTTTGAAGTTTGTTGAAATAAAATTCATGAACATTTCATTCACATCTTATGTCTATTGTTTCTGAACTACGCCCGGTCTGATTCATGCGGGGACATGATACGTAGGCAATCCACATAAGATTCGACCATCACTAAAAAAAATAAAAAATAAATAATAATAATAAATAAAAAAAATAAAAATAAAAAAAGGGGGGGGGGGAGAAGTTAAAAGAAAGAGAAGATTGATAAAGGATGAAAGCGAAGGAAAATACAAACCGGAATGACGCATCGCAAACGAATACATGTAGCAACATCATCACCTATATAAGTGCATCACACCCAACGTGAGATTACTTATTTGTTATGTTGTTTCAGACTAACCGTTTGTTTGCCAAACTTCAGGTTTTAGTAAAAGTGGTTGACTTTGTGGTAATCTGGCACCACATTCGTACTTCACAAGGTCCAAAGGAAAAGTTCGGCAGCCTGAAAGTACTCATTCCTATTTTACTAGATAAAAAAAGGGTGCCGACATGTCTTCAGAAATGCCTTTAGCAACCATTCCCGTTTCAGAGGAAAGCTCATTGACAACTATCCCGGCTACTGAGTCGACAGCTTTGGAGGAAAATAGAATGCTGCGTTGCCGCATGCTCGCGATGTTGGACGATTGGAACAACGGGAAAGAGCCCCCGAGTCTGGTCCCTGGGTTCCCTGAAATTCTTCTCAGATCAAGCGGAATTTCAAATAACCCCATCAATTACCCACCCGCTCTATTTGGGTATTCTAATGCTACAACCCTCTCTGAATCACCCTCCACCTCCCATCCTCGTGTGACACCATATGATACATCTACAAGAACGTCGGTTGAGTTGCCAGTTCCAGTCACAACGCACCCCGCCGCACATGCTCCTTTCTTCGACTCCGCATCCTTTACATTTCCAGCACCACCGCTTACACGAGACCATACCCAGGTTGCAGCCAATATATATCCTCAGCCACCTCGATATGAGTCTCTACCAAGCCAAAATCCAAAGGCCCCCGAGCAGGATGAGATGGCGAAAAGAATGAGGAGTTTGGAACAAAGACTGAAGAACATGCAAGGTCTAAATGGACAGAAAAGTGTATCTTACGCCGATCTATGCATGTTCCCGCACGTCCATTTGCCATCAGGTTTTAAGACACCAAACTTCGAAAAGTATGACGGACATGGCGACCCCATTGCTCATCTGAAGAAATACTGCAATCAATTGCGAGGTGCTGGCGGCAGGGAAGAATTGTTGATGGCATACTTCGGAGAAAGTTTGGTCGGAATAGCATCCGAATGTTATATGGATCAAGACATATCTCGATGGCACATCTGGGATGATCTGGCTAGAGATTTTGTGAAACAATTCCAATACAACATCGATATTGCGCCAGACAGGAATTCTTTGTCGAACTTAAAGAAGAAGCCCTCAGAAAGCTTCGGAGAATATGCCATCAAATGGCGAGAGCAAGCATCCAGGGTAAAACCCCCTATGGACGAAATTGAAATGGTCACGACTTTTCTCCAAGCTCAAGAGCCAGACTACTTACAAAATATGATGTCGGCGATGGGAAAACCTTTCATCAAAGCTATCAAGATTGGAGAAATGGTAGGAAATGGCTTGAAAACAGGGCGAATTTTGAGTCAAGCGGCCATTCGGGCAACTTCCCAAGCCATTCAAGGCGGGTCTGGAGGGATGCCCCGAAGCAAGAAGAAGGAGGAAACTGCCATGGCAGCAGTAGAAGACGGGAGATATCGAACCTCAAGGCAGGTATTCTCCGACAGGGCCCCCAGCATTACTATCCACATCACAGCATGTCTTATGCTCATCCGCCTCCACCCTACGCGGTCATGAACATTCAACCTTTGGCACGGCCGCAGCCACCAGCCAACAGAAATCCACCTCCATTCCAGAGAAGCCAACCTCCTTACTCAAACCAGTATAATCCACGACCGAATAACACCCGACACCGTGAGCAACCCAAAATGAGCTTTACACCGATTGGGGAGCCGTATTCCACTCTTTTCCCAAAACTCGGGCAAGAAAACCTACTGCAGCCCGTTCCGCAGAACAGGCAGAATCCAGACTCTCCTGCCTACCAGAGAGGAATATACTGTGCATATCATTCGGGTGTTGAAGGACACAGTACTGACAATTGTTGGACGTTAAAGAAGGCAGTGCAAGAATTGATCAATCAGGGGAGGATCTTCTTCGCAGATGAAGACATCCCAAATGTGACAAACAACCCATTACCAGCCCACAACGAGGCGGTGATTGGAATGATTTGTGACGACAAGGAATTTGACCCAGCTTTGAAAGCGATAATCGCCATCGCCAACATAGAGAAGCTGCCTGAGGCTACCCCGAAACAAGAGAAAATGGGGAAAAAGGTTGAAGTTCTTGAAACCAAATCTGAAAAGATGATTGAATTGAAAGCATCGTCTCAGAAGAGTGGAGTCCTTTACCTCCCACGAGGTCGGGTGGAAAGACCATTGTCAATAGGTGCCCCCAAGAAGTTCTATTTAAAGAGAGAAACATCAATGTATGTACCAAAGGTAACTTATGTGGCCCGAAAACCAGATGAACCTGTGGTTATTGCACGCGTGCAACAAAAACCAATGACAGATCCATCCGCAGTACCCTGGAGCTACCAACGAACATTTGTTACGCGCAAAGGGAAAGAGATTGCGGAAAATTCATCTGAGAGCGTCCTAGGGCAGAAATACTTAAACACACAGGAGGTAAATAACGCCACACAAAGGCGTTTCCCGTCAAAGAAACCTGTAAGTGCTGAAGAGGCAGAGGTCTTTTTTCAAAAGATGCAAATGCCTGATTATGAGGTGATAGACCAGCTGCGTAAATGCCCAGAGCAGGTGTCGATGTTGTCCCTTCTAATGAAGTCTACTGAACATCAAAAGGTTTTGTTAAAAGCTTTGAATGAGGCGTATGTGCCCATTGAGACTTCATCCGAACAACTTGAAAGAATGACAGAGAGATTCTTCGCGATCAATCAGATTTCTTTCAGTAAAGCCGATTTGCCTTTGGAAGGTGCCGCCCACAACAAAGCTTTGCATTTGACTGTCAAAAGCGAAGGCTACTATATGAAGAGGGTCATGGTTGATGGGGGTTCGGGGGAAGACATATGCCCGCTTTCCACTTTAGGCCGCATAGGAATAGGAGCTGAAAGGATTCGGCCTAACAACATATGTGTGCGAGCTTTTGACGGTGTGAAAAGAGATACTGTCGGAGAGATTGATGTAATTATGACCATCGGCCCGGTGGACTTCGAAGTGACATTCCAAGTCTTGGATATGGACACTTCTTACAATTTTCTTCTAGGGAGACCATGGATTCATGCGGCCGGAGCTGTGCCCTCTACCCTCCATCAGATGTTGAAATTTGAGCACAAGGGACAAGAGATCGTGGTCCACGGGGAAGACGAGCAATCAATTTATCGAGATCCATCCATCCCTTGCTTGGAAGCGGAAGCGGGAAGCGAAAACATTGTCTATCAAGCTTTCGAGATTGTGTTGGCGGATCAACACGAAGAAGGGAACCCTCTCCCCCAACCTTTTTTGTCTAATGCCTCCATCATGGTGGCGAAATAAATGATTAAACATGGCTTCCAGCCAGGAAAAGGTTTGGGAAAGTCCCTACAAGGAGTGCCGAAGCTGATAACTTTACCTGTAGTTGAAAAGTTTTTCGGAGTGGGCTTTCGTCCAACCCCTGAAGACGAGAGATGGGCCAACAAGAGAAAGGAGAAAGGATGCGTTCTGCCGCAACCATTGCCACATCTATACCAAACGTTTGTCCGACCAAGGTACAGTGAAGAAGAAGAAGACGAGGTCTTCACAGCGGAGGAAATTGAAGAAATATGTGGGGCCATTAGGCAAATTCTCTATGATGTTAATATGGTCCAATCGGGAGAAGGAACAAGCACCGCTGAGGTGCTGTATGTGGGCCCTGAAGCTAAATTGCAAAATTTGAAAGCCACACCCTTCCTAATCAGGCGGGAGTTCTGGTAGATTTGTCCTGTCGTTTTTCTTCATCACAAGTTACTTCAGGACGTAGCTTGGATGTTTTTCTTTGTTTTCCTGTATTTTTGGTTCCCCCAATGTAATTTTGTTTGTTTTCAGAAAATTCCAAGAAAATAAAATAAATATTTCCTCATTTTTTGCACTCTTTCTAATTTTGTTATTTATTCTTCCTTTTCAGTCCTAATAATGCGGCTTTAAATAACATGACATGCTTGCGGAACTCATGCTCAAATCCGAACACGCCACCTAATCCGGAAATAATGAACCAAGAACCGGAATACGATGAAGACGAGGCTTTTAGGGAAATAAATCGAGAATTGGAACATTTCGAGAATAAACCTAAGCCAAACTTGAATGACACCGAACCGGTTAATTTGGGAAGTGATGAAGAAGTCCGAGAGACCAAGATAAGCATCCACACAGATGAGAAAACACGAGATGCAATAATCCAACTCTTGTTTGAATTTAAAGACGTGTTTGCTTGGTCTTACAATGACATGCCAGGATTAGGAGCTGATCTAGTGGTGCACAAATTACCAATCTACCCTGACTGTCGCCCAGTGCAACAGAAGCAAAGAAAGTTCAAGACTGACATCAGTGATAAAATCAAAGAAGAAATCACTAAGCAGTTGAAAACGGGAGTAATTCGAGTGGTACAATACACCACGTGGTTGGCTAATGTTGTGCCCGTGCCAAAGAAGGACGGAAAAACTCGAGTATGTGTTGACTACCGAGATTTGAATAAAGTGAGTCCTAAAGATAACTTTCCTTTACCGAACATCCACATCCTTGTTGATAACTGTGCCAAACATGAGATACTGTCGTTTGTGGATTGTTATGCGGGATATCATCAAGTGTTGATGGATGAAGAGGACGCCGAGAAGACTGCTTTCACCAAACCTTGGGGGACTTACTGTTACCGAGTCATGCCATTCGGCTTGAAAAATGCAAGAGCAACATACATGAGAGCTATGACTGCCATTTTCCATGACATGATGCATCAGGAAATAGAGGTGTACGTGGACGATGTGATCATCAAATCCAGAACTCAAGGTGATCATGTGCGAGACTTGAGGAAATTCTTTGAGAGGTTGCGGAAGTACGATTTGAAACTGAATCCAGCCAAATGCGCTTTTGGAGTCCCGTCAGGTAAACTTTTGGGTTTCATAGTCGGTAGAAGAGGTATTGAATTAGATCCCACAAAGATAAAATCCATCTGGGATTTACCTCCTCCTAGAACAAAGAAAGATGTAATGAGTCTTCTAGGCCGGCTGAACTACATCAGTAGGTTCATCGCTCAGTTGACTTCCACATGTGAACCCATATTCAAGTTGTTGAAGAAAGACGCTGCAATCAAATGGACAGCTGAATGCCAAGAAGCTTTTGACAAGATCAAAGAATATTTGTCAAACCCTCCAGTCTTAGTCCCGCCAGAGCCAGGGAGACCTCTTTTCTTGTATTTAACGGTCTTGGAAAACTCTTTTGGTTGTGTTCTCGGACAACGTGATGCGACGGAGAAGAAAGAGCAGGCGATTTACTACCTGAGCAAGAAATTCACTAGTTATGAGGTCAAGTACACTTTGCTGGAAAGAACGTGTTGTGCTTTAACTTGGGTCGCTCAGGAAATTGAGACACTACCTCCAAGCCCATACGACTCACCTCGTTACTCGGTTGGATCCTTTGAAGTATATATTCCAGAAACCGATGCCCACCGGAAGATTGGCAAAGTGGCAAATCCTGCTCACTGAGTTTGACATAGTCTATGTCACTCGCACGGCAATGAAGGCCCAAGCATTGGCGGACCATTTGGCCGAGAACCCGATCGACGAAGAGTATCAACCATTGAATACCTACTTTCCCGATGAAGAGGTAAATACGACAGAAGTTGTTTCGGAAGACAGTCATGCTTGGAAAATGTTTTTCGATGGGGCGGTAAATGCTAAAGGTGTAGGGATTGGGTCAATCTTGATCTCTCCTGCTGGTTAGCATTACCCGGCCACGGCTAGGCTCCGTTTCTTCTGCACGAACAATACGGCTGAGTATGAAGCTTGTATCATGGGCATGAACATGGCAATTGATCAGGGCGTCGAAGATTTGTTGATCATGGGAGATTCAGATCAAACAATCTCAAGGTGAATGGGAAACTCGGGACGTTAAACTCCTCCCTTACCGACAGCACGTGAATATTCTTGGCAAGCGATTTGCATCGATAGAGTTCAGGTATATCCCACGATGTCACAATGAACTAGCTGATGCACTTGCCACTTTAGCTTCAATGCTACCTTATCCGGGCAACGCCCATGTCAATCCCTTGGAAATCCAAATCAGAGAAAGCCACGGTTATTGCAATGCAATCAAAGAGGGACCAAGCGTCAAGCCATGGTACTACGATATCAGGAGATTTTTGAGAACACAAGAATACCCAGAACATGCTACTGGAGATCAAAAGAGGACCATTAGGCGACATGCATGTGGTTTCTTTTTGAGCGGCGAGGTCATCTATAAAAGAACCCCAGATTTTAACCTTTTAAGGTATGTTGATGCCGAAGAAGCAGGAAGAATCATGCACGAAGTACATGCAGGAGTATGCGGGCCTCATATGAATGGGTATGTCTTAGCCAAGAAAATCCTTCGAGCAGGTTATTATTGGATGACCATGGAGAAAGATTGTTTCGGTTTTGTCCGAAAATGCCATCAATGTCAGGTACATGGAGATCTGATTCATGCACCTCCAACTGAGCTGCATCCTATGTCAGCGCCATGGCCATTTGTCGCTTGGGGAATGGATGTCATCGGCCCGATTGAGCCAAAAGCTTCGAATGGACACCGATTCATACTAGTGGCTATCAATTACTTCACAAAATGGGTCGAAGCCGTCACTCTCAAATCAGTCACCAAGAAAGCTGGTGGTGGATTTTGTACACTCAAATCTTATCTGTCGTTTTGGTATACCCGCAACTATCATCACGGACAATGCTGCGAATTTGAATAGTCATTTGATGGAAGAAATATGCGAGCAATTCAAAATAACGCATAGGAACTCCACCCCTTATCGGCCCAAAGCCAATGGTGCCGTGGAAGCAGCGAACAAAAACATTAAGAAGATTCTGAGAAAGACGATCCAAAGCTCTAGACAATGGCATGAACAATTACCATTCGCCCTACTGGGATACCGTACTACAGTACGCACATCGGTAGGAGCCACTCCATACCTGCTAGTCTATGGAACCGAGGCCGTGATACCGGTAGAGGTAGAAATTCCTTCACTTCGTACGATTGTTGAAGCATAGATTGAAGATAGCGAGTGGGTTAAGACTCGTTTGGAGCAATTAACTTTGATCGACGAAAAGCGAATGGCCGCGGTCTGTCATGGACAACTGTACCAACAAAGAATGGCTCGTGCTTACAACAAGAAAGTACGACCGAGAAATTTCGAAGTAGGTCAGTTGGTTTTAAGACGCATTCTTTCACATCACGAGGAAGCGAAAGGAAATTTCGCCCCTAATTGGAAAGGACCATACATCATCAGAAAAATACTGCCGAGAGGAGCATTATACTTGGGAGACATGGAAGGAAAAGATCCTGAAACAACTGTGAATGCAGATGCTGTGAAAAGGTATTATGTCTGAATTTGCTTCAATGATGTCCTTACAAGTCGAAATGATTGAAGGCTTTTATTCCCACTACCTAAACACTACCAACCCTTTTGTGAACCCTTTGAGCCGGTTACCTTTCTTTGGCTACCCTCTTTGGAATCCAAACCAAAAAAAAAAACAAAAAAAAAAAACCAAACAAAACAAAACAAAACAAAAACAAAGTTCCTGAACTACGTTCTGACTTGATTCCGAAAGGATACGTAGGCAACCTCTCCCTGAGGTTCAGTCACACCAAACCAAAATCCCAGTTTCCCCAAAAAATGAAACTGGGGCAGATGATATTGTTGATTTGGTTTAAGATCCGTCAAGATGATTCCAAAGTTGTAATTTTGTCCACAATTCTTGTTACCCAAACCGAGTACAAGTCCTTGAAGATCAATTGGAAGTTGTGAAAACATCATTGTTGCGATCCGAAGTTCCTGGAATGAAAAGAAATAAAATGAGAGAGTCTTATTGGTGAAAACCTTCGGGCACCATAAGACGATGGAAGTAAAGAAATATAAAATGAGAGAGCCTGTTGGTAAAAACTCGCAAAGAGTGCTATCCGGCGATGGTAAGAAGAGAAATGAGAGAGGTCGATTGGCGAAAACCCGCAAAAGGGCGCTATCAACCGAAAAGTTCGTTTCACCACGAGAGGTCCTGGCACGGCTCCTTAGCTCGGAAATATAGACCCGTTTTGGTTCATAAGAAAATGGGAGTTTTGTGACGATCGAGCATCTAGTCCGAGGAGCATGTCATGTTGGTTAAAGTCAGCATATACCTCAGATAAGTCCTTCTTTTCTCCCCCGAAAGGGACTCCTCTATCTTTGATACGTTTTTCCATTCTTTGATTCATTCTTTTTCTTTGAATCCCTTTCGGTTTAATTTTAATTCTGAAACTATTACAAAGGAAGGTGACAGGACCGGTTTTACAGGACTCCGCCTGGTAAAGAAGAAAAGAAAAATAGCCTCAGTGGTGTATTGTTACAATCCACGATTGGATCGTAATGATCGATTGTTTCCAAAGAAAAGGAGTTTAGAAAGGAAACAGAAATCAAAGGCTAAGGTCTTAGAAGAGACGGAATAAGGCAGAAGGATAGAACCCACACGGAAAATCCTCATGGAATTCCGGGAATGAACCCGGTCAGTTTGAAAGGAAGTCACCCCAAAGACAATTGGTAGCAAACTTCTCAATGGAAATGGGGAAACGATCAAGCAATGAAGATAATCAAGGCCGCAAAGTCAACCATTTTTTTTCTCAACTGATAAAATGTTCTTTGTTGAAAGCAGCCTGTTTAATTGTGCAAGAAGAACGTACAACTCGAAGAAGTGAAATACGCAAGCTTTGAAATGGCTTTGGAACAAGGAAAACACATAAAAAGGGTAAGTTTCTTTTTATAGATTTATCTTATGCATTTGTTGATGGTTAAAAGAAAGCCTAAAAGAAGGCCCAAAAAGAAGAATAAAAGAAAAGAAAATGAAAACTCCGAAAAAGAGAATCAAATCATATCGATCCAATATCCGTTTGGACCCGGTCGAAAAAACCGAGGGTCTTTCCGCCGGAAGCCGTGAAACTTTTATCCACGGTCGAAAACCGAGGATCTCCCGGTCGAAAACGCGGAGCCATTTACTTTTACCCGACAAAAACCGAGGATCGACGGCCAAAAAACCGTTAGATATTGTTTGAATCCGGCCAAAGCCGTGAAACTTTATCCCGGTCGAAAACGAGGATCTCCCGGTCGAAAGCTGCAGACCATTTACTTTTACCCGGCCAAAAACCGAGGTCCGACGGCCAAAACACCGTTAGATATTGTTTGAATTCGGCCAGAAAGCCGTGAAACTTTTATCCCCGGTCAAAAAGCCGAGGATCTCCCAGTCAGAAAACTGCGGAGCCATTTACTTTTACCCCGGCCAAAAAACCGAGGATCCGACGGTCAAAAAACCGTTAGATATTGTTTGAATTCCGGCCAGAAAGCCGTGAAACTTTTATCCCCGGTCAGAAAACGAGGATCTCCCAGTCAGAAAACTGCGGAGCCATTTACTTTTACCCCGGCCAAAAAACCGAGGATGTGACGGCCAAAAAACCGTTAGATATTGTTTGAATTCCGGCCAGAAAGCCGTGAAACTTTTATTCCCGGTCAAAAAATCGAGGATCTCCCAGTCAGAAAACTACGGAGCCATTTACTTTTACCCCGGCCCAAAAACCGAGGATCTGACGGCCAAAAAACCGTTGGACATTGTTTGAATTCCGACCGGAAAACCGTGAAACTCTTCTTCAAAGTCCCGGCCAAGAAGCCGTGGAACGTCTATTTGTGAAACTGTGATTTTCCTACCCAAAGAGTCTTTTTAATCACTTTCTGTGTCACAACTAACTCACGAAATTTTCCTAGCAAAACTGGGGCAGAAAATTTTCGTTCGTTTTGTTTGTTTTGTTGTCTAAATAGGTTTGCCGGTCAGAAAAACCGAGGGTCTTTCCGGCCAGAAAGCCGTGAAACTTTTCTTCCCGGTCAGAAAACCGAGGATCTCCCAGTCAGAAAACTGCGGAGCCATTTACTTTTACCCCGGCCAAAAAACCGAGGATCCGACGGCCAAAAAACCGTTAGATATTGTTTGAATTCCGGCCGGAAAGCCGCGAAACTTTTATCCCCGGTCAGAAAACCGAGGATCTCCCAGTCAGAAAACTGCGGAGCCATTTACTTTTACCCCGGCCAAAAAACCGAGGATCTGACGGCCAAAAAACCGTTAGATATTGTTTGAATTCCGGCCAGAAAGCCGTGAAACTTTTATCCCGGTCAAAAAACCGAGGATCTCCCAGTCAGAAAACTGCGGAGCCATTTACTTTAACCCCGGCCAAAAAACCGAGGGTCCGACGGCCAAAAAACCGTTAGACATTGTTTGAATTCCGGCCAGAAAGCCGTGAAACTCTTCTTCAAAATCCCGGCCAGAAAGTCGTGGAACATTTATTTGTGAAATTGTGATTTTCTTACCCAATACCAAAGAGTCTTTTTAATCGCTTTCTGTGTCACAACTAACTCACGAAAATTTCCTAGCAAAAACTGGGGCAGAAAAATTTCGTTCGTTTGTTTGTTTTGGTGTCTAAATAGGTTTGACCTCGGGACACGAGGATCGAGATAACCTACAAATGGAACATCAATCCAGAGTGAAGAAAAGAAGAAAAGAACCAAAAGAAAAGAGTTCAAATGTTGGAGTAAACAAAGGCACGGATTGCTCAGAAGACGATTGAAGTAACAAGCTCCGCCGACTCTGTTTCACTCAATGTTACAGAAATAAACAAGCACATACAGCTTGTTGAGCATCAAGATTCAGATCAAGGTCTACGGCAAATCAGCTAAGATTCAAGATCAAGTTTCTCAAGAGAATTATAGATAGGAATCTTGTAACTCATAGTTTGATAGCATAGCTAGTTCAGTTTTAGTTTCTTTTTGGTGTAATAAGGAGGTCAGTAAGCGGTAAGCAGCAACAACAGCAACGACAACAATAGTAACAGCAAAATGTCAGTTCACGGTAGTCCCAGCTACCAAAACTTCCCGAACTACATTGACCTGATTCCTGTTTAACCCAGGGATATGTAGGAGGCCTCCGAAGCAAAGGCTCGGTCAAACTCTTTCAAAATGCTTCCCACGGAGTATTCGAACGGGCAAAAATCGCTCGTATTTGCTCGTTTATCTTTGCGCGAAAACTCTTCGTGGTTTCCGCTCAAAGAGGGGCAGCTGTGAGCACGTGATTTTTGCCTGACATGAATTGCTCCCACAAAATCAAAACAAAAATTGTCTATTTTATGGTGTGTATTTTTTGTGAATTTTCGTGTTATTTTTGGTATTTGTATGCATTTGTATATACGTGATTATATGTGTTTAAATTAATAAACAATACAAAAATATGTCGTGCTTACGTTTCTTATCTAGTTTTGAAATTAGGAATAATTAATTTTATCTTACAAAAACAAAAATCACAAAAAATAATTCATCTTTTACGTTTTTCGGCATTTAAATGCCTAATTGTGTGATTTATATTTAATCGATGTTTAAATTGAGTGTGTTAATTGTTAATATAACTTAATTAGTATTTCTTATAATTTAATTGATTTTGTAGTGTAATTAGAAATTTTTGTTTTAATTAGAAAATTAAATTAAAGAGATAAGAAAAACAAAATCAAACAAAAGAGGAGGAAATCGGAACTGGGCCACATAATCAAAACCAAGACCAGGCCCAATACAATTATACCCTCAACCCAGCCCAATAAACCATCTGCCCAACCCCCTTTTCCCTTCAATCTCAGCCGTCGATAATAACGAATCCAACGGTCCAAACGCCCTACCCAATACCCATGTCACCTGACCCGCCCCGTCGACACAACGCCCATTTTTTTTAATCTAAGCCGTTGGATTCTTCTAATCCAACGGCCTACATTAATTCACCCAATTTTAATATACCAAACCCCCCAATACCCCAAACATGTTTTCCATTCCCAAACCCCTCAAACCCTAGCCCCCTTTCATCTCTCTCAAAGACCAGCCGGCTCCACCGTCCCCCGCCGCACTCCGCCGGCCGGAAATCCCTTCCGCCGGCGGCAGTGATACAAACCACCTGATTTTTACACCACAAACTCCCCTTGACCTCCCCGACACAAATCCCTAACTAGCTAACCTCAAATCCTTGTAGATCGTTTCGAATATTAGATCAAAGATCGGCCCTAAAACTAAACCTCCACCAAATCACCCCAAAATTGCACATAGCCTTCACCTCACCTCCCTATCACCCCAACCACCGTTGGTTCCGCTCGAATCTGACCGGAAATCGTCAAGCCCCAAATCCGAGCTTTAAGAACCCTAAATTCAAATTAGGGATTCCTTCATCGGATTTTACGGAGATTGAGGTCTAATAGACCTTAATTGACGTGTTTTCACTTGGAAAACATTTCAATTAAGGTCCTTTAGACCTTGAATACCAAAGCCCAATCTTGGCCGAGTTCTCCATTTTTTGTTTTCAAGGTATTTTCTTTTCCTTTTCGTTTCGTTTCTTGTTTAATTGTATCCGACGTTTTAGTTTAGTTATTCGTTTGTTGTTAGTTTTCCTCGAATGTCTTCAATTTCTGTTTTTTCTTCTTCTTTTGGGACCTTTTATTTGGTCGATCTGTTTACTTTCTGATTCGTTGTTGTAAATGTGGCATTATAAGATACGAATTCGATTCGTTTAAATTCGTCGAATAGCTAATTCTGCATTTTGAACTATTCTGGCCGAAATGTTCTTGGATTATTTGTTCGTCGACTATTGTTTGTCGATTATGCGCGTTGTAATCGACTATACGAATGTCGTCGATTAGATTCGTAGGTTTGTTTGTTAGAACATTTTGGCACAAGTTTGGCATTGGTTCATCTGATTCGAATTCACTGCTTGAGTTGAAATAGGCTGTTTGTTTGATTTTCGTTTGTTGAATTAGAATGAATTGGATATAGCTGATTAACTTTAGTTTAGAAATCTGAAAACCATACTCAAGGGTTCAAATGTGATTGCACATGGGAAGGGTTAGTTTTACAGCAACATACGCACTGCATATTAGTTTTAAATAGAAAGAAAAGGGTCAGTGATGCAGAACGCCATGTTTAATGCCTTTTGTATAAGTCAGAGAGAACATGGGAAGTATTTGAAAAGGCTTAAAAGGTTAGGTATAGTCTAATTGACAAAGGAGAGGGGTTGTTGTTTGGTTTGAGTGTTTTGATCAGGCTGTAAAAGGTATAGTTCACATGGTGAGTCAATTAAACAAATCATGCTTGCCCATACACCTTAGATTAACAAACATGAAGATTGTTTCAAGACAAGTCTTTAAATAGACATTGAGACTGACTGGAAGAGGGAGAGCAGAGCAGTTTTTTTTCTTTAGAAATACACACACTCCCACAGAAAGATCACTAGAATACACTCACTGAATACACAAAACACTCACACTCATAGATACAATCACCGGCATAACACATTGAGAATAGAGAGAGGCACTGGAAAACAGAAACACATTGACACACGTTTGAGAATCTGGAAACAGACACACAAAGAGATATACTCTTACATTCAGAACATATACAATCCCTGGCAGAATACATTGAGAATCTGACATTACACACACTCACAGAGAAAGCTGGAAACATTGAGAAACACACACTCACATTGACACTCACTGGCAGAACACTCACATTTAGAATTCCAAGTTGATTTTGAAACCATTCTGGGAATTTTTGGTCGCTGTTTTGATGCTGTTTTGGATTTGATTATCGTTCAATATTTGGTTAGCTGAGTTGGTTGGGTTTTCTTCCGTTTGAAAGTGTTGGTTGCTGCTAGTTGTTGTTGGTGTTGCTGTTTTCTGTTAGCTGTTACTGTCGGAATACTGCGATGGACCTTTTCTTCATCCTTTGAATTCCTATTTTCAGGTACACAATTTGGATTTCGTTGTTGATGTAGACTTGAATTAATCTGGAAATAAGAATGCCCTGCTGATTTTATGCATTGGATCACTGTCTGTTAGCTTCAAATTTAGATTAAATCTTCTATATGTGTACATTAGCTTTTGTAAAGCATATTTGGATAACTAGAACCGCTGCATGCTTTGATTTAAATCATGGGTTGAAATTAAGTCGGCGTTTTTTATTAGCATGTAAATATATTTAATTTTAGTGCTATGTTTGAATCATTGTCACATGTTTGTAACAAACTAAATTTTAAATAGAGTTTGAATTAGTTTTGCAATAAGCATGCTTTATAAGTTTTTGTAGCAACAATGGTTCGTAGTAAAACTTTAGTGTTGGGACAAATTTAATTCCCTCACAAGCTTGTAATAATAGTGGTGGTTTCAAAAACAAAACTTTAGAGTTAACTTGGCAATTCGTTAGTAAGTATCAACTGTCCTAATTTTACGAGTCACGCGCAAATAAATTCTCGATCTAGTTCGGCATTAGAGTTCAAAAGAATGTGTTAAAATCAGGATGTATACACTCATATCTCGATTAAGAGCTTTTATTTGAACCAAATGCAGTCTTTTTAAGAGCTTTTTATTTGGCCCTAAGAAAATAAGTCATGGAATAAGGAATTATTTTTCACATGTTTAAATTAGAAAAATGACAAAACTGTGCGTCTTTACATAAATTGAATTCTTGTTTAATCTAGAAATCAATTTTTTTTTTGGATAATTTCAAAGTAATCCGGATACCCTTTTATTTCACCTATTTGTCAAAGTCCGAGTCTATGTTGTAATTAATCTTTTTTTTGGTATGGTTTCAAATTGACAGAGCGGTTTAAAGTTTAATTAGAGCGTATAAGTTATAAGCATGTATAAAATCAGGAATTTTTAGCCATTTATAATAATTGAAGCGACCGTGCTAGAACCACGGGATCTGGGGGTGTCTAACACCTTCCCTCGGGTCAACAGATTTCCTTACTTAGAATTTCTGGTTCGTAGACTTCATTTGGAAAGTCGAAAATTTCCTCGATTCGAGATTTAAATAAATCGGTGACTTGGGACACCTTAATTTATTCCAAGTGGCGACTCTGAAATAAATAGAATAATCCCGTTTCGAATATTGTCACTTAAAATTGGAAAAAACTCCCTTGCGCTTCTACCCCCGGGTAGCGGGCGCGCCAAAAGGAGGTGTGACAACATCTAAAATGGTAATTGATTAATCTCGTTAACTAGAGTATGATAATTTGTCAACAAAAGAAATAAGTAGATGAGTTACAATTGTTCTATCACTTAGACTTGTTTAATAACAATTTACAATAGCATAAATTAGAATCTAATAATTAACAATAGTTTAAACCTATTCTAATAGTATAGTCATCACTATTCAGATAATCGAAATAGAAATATTATTGTTTAAGTTTTGTTATTGCTTAATTAGTAATTAGAATTCAGAATCAATATCGATAAATATGTATTCCAGATCCTTTGGAAATAAAAATGACTTTTGTGATATATTCTGTTGTTTAATGGATATTTGTACAATTGTTATGAAATTTTAGTTCTACTTTGTATTTTTCCTGTCTATTCTGGGCCTAATCAAATACGTAGGCCCAGATTCAATCGAGTTTACTACCGGGTCTCTAAATAACAATACATGTACACACTAGGTTTCAGAAGCCCAGTTGTGTGCATTAGACTGTTAACACAATCTATAAGTCCTGGCCTGGAAATGGATAGTTGGGCCTGGACATAATAACATTAACTTCTGAAAATACCCAAAACAATATAATTAGGAGAAAGACCAAAAATAGTGAATATAGTACTTGATAGGATTGGACTTTAAAAATAACAGGACGAGCCTCGTATAAAAATAAAATACGCGGGGCCCCCATATAAACGTTAATAAAATATTAGACTTGGGAAGACCGTTTTAGCGAATTTTACGGTCTTTCCTAATGATAAAAAGACGTAGACGATATAGTGTCACGACCCTAGTTCACCAATTGTGAACATGTCATGATGGCACCCAGTCCCCACGACTAGGTAAGCCTAACACGTTGCGGAATATACAAGTTATAAATACTTAAATAAGAAAACGGCGGAAAATAGCATAAAAGATATGTAATCCGTGCCGCTTGGCACATACATCCATCACATAATGAATAAAACACTACCAAGATCCGGAATCCCACAGTAACACAGACTAAAAGGGGAAATACAACTGTGGCTCTATGTGTAAAGAGTATCTAACAACGACATGAAGAAAAATGTCAACTACTACTACTAGAATAGATGGGAAGCCTCCGGATCCACGGACGTAGCAGATCATACCTCGAAGTCTCCCAGAAAGCTGCGGAATCACCTTGTACGAGCCTGCTCTGAAGTACCTGGATCTGCACAACAAAAGTGTGCAGAAGAGTAGCATGAGTACACCACGGCGGTACTCAGTAAGTGCCAAGCCTAACCTCGATGGAGTAGTGACGAGGAAAGTCGGGGCCCTACTGAGAAACAATAATATAATGATGATAACAAACTAAATAGTTTAAATGGAAATAACAATAATTTCCGAAATAACAACCATAAGATGATTACTGCAACTGTCTACAATTAAGCTAACAACAAATAACCAACTCAATAAAATAAATCCAGGACCTGTGGGAATTGAACCCACAGTCCCATTCTCAGTACCCTGGGTCTCCGGGAATCGAACCCGCAGCCCATGTCTCAATAATATCTCAATAACTCAGGATCTCCGGGAATCGAACCCGCAGACCCTACCAATAAGTCAGGATCTCGGGAATCGAACCCGTAGTCCTCATTTCAATAATCTCAGGATCTCGGGAATCGAACCCGTAGTCCACATTTTAATAATCTCGGGATCTCGCGAATTCAACCCGTAGTCCTTATTTAAATAATCTCGGGATCTCGGGAATCGAACCCGTAGTCCGTATGTCAATAAATCTCGGGATCTCGGGAATCGAACCCGTAGTCCATATGTCAATAAATCTCGGGATCTCGGGAATCGAACCCGTAGTCCATATGTCAATAATCTCAGGATCTCGGGAATCGAACCCGTAGTCCACATTTCAATAATCTCAGGATCTCGGGAATCGAACCCGTAGTCCACATTTCAATAATCTCAGGATCTCGGGAATCGAACCCGTAGTCCATAACCACAGCAAGTAAGGAATACACAGAGAGAAGTATAATATGCTTAATGATAACTTCGCCGATGAACAGCGCCAGCGATTTCCAAGAAAACTCAAGTAAATCAATTAAGCAACTAGACAGTTAGATTCTATCTAATCATGCTCTTCTAACTACTACCGGGTAGGAATATCGAATTTAACAACTAAAAACAGGAAATATCACTCATTGAACATTTTGAGTAAAGTATGTGTTCAACAACCAGCGCATGTACACGCCCGTCACCTCGCGTACAAGACATTTAAAGTATCACAATAATATCCTAGGGGTGGAAGTTCCCCCACACGAAGTTAGACAAGCCACTTACCTCAATTCCGGTACTAAACCGCTAAGTAATAACCCTCTTGCCACGAATGTCGGCCTCCACAAGTGTAGAATCTGATAAAAATCAATAGAATCACATCAAAATAGGCCAATTGGGCATTACCCAATCAAATTAACTAAAAATTCACCAAAACCCACAAGTTGCCAAAACCCGACTTTTGGTACGCTTATCGAAAAATCACGAAAGTTATATATTCGGAACCCTTGACTCAATACGAGTCTAAGCATATAAAGTTTATCAAATTCGGACTCCATTTGCCCACTCAAAACCTTGATTTTCTAAAGGTTTTGGTCTAAGGTGAAAACCCCCATTAATTACCCCAAATTCCTCCATTTTCATGAAAAACTTGCATAATATTATCAACAACAATCATAATTGGAGTCCATAATTGATTACCTGAAGAAACCCCTTGAATCTCCCTTCAAAATCGCCCAAATCGCCCCTTAAGCCGAGCCCTCAAAGTTTGGAAATGTTTCTGAAATTTCTAACTTATGACATAATTAACTCCCTGCGATTTCCGCTTCTGCGGACAAAATTCCGCTTCTGCGGATCCGCTTCCGCGACATTTTATCGCTTTTGCGAAGCCTAGGCCTGGCTGGCCCAATCCGCTTCTGCGAGAAAAGGACCGTTTCCGCGCGTCCGCTTCCGCGATTGGACAACCGCTCCTGCGAGCCTTCCCGCTTCTGCGATCAGTGGTCCGCTTCTGCGGACTCGCTTAAGCGGATTTCCCCTCCACTCCTGCGGTTCTCACTCCCCGACCCAAGGTCGCTTCTGCGACGAGTCTTCCACACCCGCGACTCCGCCTCAGTGGAAAGGGATCCGCCTCTGCGAACCCAGGCGCTCTTGCGCCCCAAGTTCCGCTCTTGCGGGCTCGCCTCTGCAGTCCCATTTCCGCAGGGGCGAAAATGACAGAACAGAAGGCCCAACCTGCAATTTTCCATGTTTTCCTTCCGTTTAACCATCCGAAACCACCCCGAGGCCCCCGGGACCTCATCCAAACACACCAACACATCCTAATACCTTATTCGAACTTGTTCCAATCCTCAAAACGCGTCTATCAACATCAAAACCCATAATTCACATCGAATTCAAGCCTAAATTTCTTAAAACTTTCCGAATTGCACATTCGATCTAAAACCCGACCAAACGACGTCCGAATGACCTGAAAATTTGCGGACATATCCAAAATCGCATAACGAAGCTACAGAAATTGTCGGAATTCCATTCCGACCCCGGATCAAAATCTCACCTACCGTTCGGATTCGCCAAAATTTCAACCTTCGGCATTTCAAGCCTAATTGAGCTACGGACCTCCAAAATACATTCCAAACGCGCTCCCGACCCCGAAATCACCTAACGGAGCTAATGAAACCATCGGATTTCCGTTCCGAGATCGTCTTAACACTGTTTCGGCTACGGGCCATTTTCTAGCTTCAAAGCTCTTATTTAGGGACTAAGTGTCCCAAAATGCTCAAATTTTCAGAACCGACTCTCCCGGCAACCCACAATAGCAGAAATGAACTTAGGGGAACAGTTAAATTAGGGATTAGGGCGTAATTTTCTAAAACGACCGGTCGAGTCGTTACATCTTCCCACACTTAAAGATTCGTTCGTCCTCGAACGAGCATAGAAAACATACCTGGAGTAGTGAAAAGATGAGGGTACTGGCTGCGCATATTCTGCTCGGTCTCCCAAGTCGCCTCCTCGACCGGCTGGCCCCGCCACTGAACCTTTACCGAAGCGATGTTCTTTGACCTTAGCTTTCTGACTTGCCTGTCTAGAATGGCTACTGGCTCCTCAACATAAGACAGATCCTTGTCTAGCTGAACAGATGTGAAATCCAATACATGCGACGGGTCACCATGGTATCTCCGGAGCATGGAGACATGAAATACGGGGTGAACTCCGGCTAGGCTGGGAGGTAAGGCCAACTCATAAGCAACCTCCCCAACACGCCTCAAAATCTCAAAAGGGCCAATAAATCTAGGACTCAGCTTTCAGCTTCCCCTTCTTCCCAAACCTCATGATGCCCTTCATGGGCGAGACCCGAAGTAGAACCTGCTCGCCAATCATAAAAGCCACATCGCGAACCTTCTCGTCCGCATAACTCTTCTGTCTGGACTGGGCTGCACGGAGTCTGTCCTGAATCACCTTGACCTTGTCCATTGCATCCTGGACCATCTCAGTACCTAGCAGCCTGGCATCGCCCAGCTCGAACCAACCCACGGGGGACCTGCACCTCCTACCATATAGGGCTTCATACGGTGCCATCTGAATGCTGGACTGACAGCTATTATTATAAGCAAACTCCGCCAGTGGCAGAAGTGATCCCATGAACCTCCAAACTCAATCACGCACGCACGGAGCATATCCTCCAAAATCTGAATAGTGCGCTCGGACTGCCCATCAGTCTGGGGGTGAAAGGCTGTGCTCAGCTCCACCCGAGTACCTAACTCCTACTGTACGGCTCTCCGGAACCGTGAAGTGAACTGAGTGCCTCTATCTGAAATGATGGAAACTGGAATACCATGCAGCCGAACTACCTCCCTGATATAGATCTCCGCCAGTCGCTCCGATGAATATGTAGTGCTCACCAGTATAAAATAGGAGGACTTAGTCAGCCGATCCACAATGACCCAAATGGAATCAAACTTCCTAACCGTCCGTGGAAGTCCAGATACAAAGTCCATGGTAATGCGCTCCCATTTCCACTCGGGAATCTCAATCTGCTGCATCGATCCACCCGGACGCTGATGCTCATACTTCACCTGCTGGCAGTTGAGGCATCTAGAAACATAATCAACTATATCCCTCTTCATCCGCCTCCACCAGTAATGCTGTTTCAAGTCCTGATACATCTTCATGGCACCCGGATGGATGGAATACCACGAACTATGGGCCTCTGCTCAAATCAGCTCTCGAAGATCATCTACATTGGGCACACAGATACGCCCCTGCATTCTCATGACTCCATCATCTCCGACGGTAACATCTCGAGCATCACCACGACGAACTCTATCCTGAAGGACAAGCAAATGAGGGTCGTCGAACTGACGCTCCCTGATGCGGTCAAATAGAGAAGACCGAGAAACCACACAAGCTAGAACCCGGCTGGGCTCCGAAAGATCCAGTCTAACAAACTGTCTGGCTAAAGCCTGAACATCCATCGCCATAGGCCTCTCCGAAGCTGGTAGATATGCTAAACTCCCCAAACTCTCTGCCCGACGACTCAAGGCATCAGCAACCACATTAGCCTTGCCGGATGATAGAGAATAGTAATATCATAGTCCTTCAGTAGTTCCAACCATCTCCTCTGACGCATATTCAGGTCCTTCCGCTTAAGCAAGTGCTGCAAGCTCCGGTGATCAGTGTAGATCTCACAAGGAACCCCATATAAATAATGACGCCAAATTTTCAAGGCGTGAACAATGGCGGCTAGCTCCAAATCATGAACAGGGTAATTCTTCTCATGCACCTTCAGCTGTCTCGACGCGTAGGCAATCACCCTACCGTCCCGCATCAATACCGCACCGAGTCCAACTCGTGAGGCATCACAATATACAGTATAGGACCCCGAACCTGTAGGCAACATCAATATAGGGGCCGAAGTCAAAGCTGTCTTGAGCTTCTGAAAGCACACCTCACACTCGTCTATCCACTGGAAAGGGGCACCCTTTTGGGTCAATCTAGTCATAGGTGCTGCAATCGAAGAGAACCCCTCTACGAAACGACGGTAATAGCCCGCCAAACCAAGGAAACTGCGAATCTCAGTAGCGGAGGAGGGTCTGGGCCAACTCTGCACGGCCTCCACCTTCCTCGGATCTACTCGAATACCATTACTCGACACCACGTGGCCCAAAAATGCCACTGAACTCAACCAGAATTCACATTTAGAGAACTTGGCATAAAGTTGCTTCTCCCTTAGGATCTGAAGCACTATCCTCAAATACTGCTCGTGCTCTTCCCGGCTCCGAGAATATACTAGAATATCATCAATGAAGACAATCACGAACGAGTCCAGATAAGGCCTGAACACGCTGTGCATCAAATGCATAAAGGCTGCTGGGGCATTAGTCAGCCCAAAAGACATCACGAGGAACTCATAGTGACCATACCGGGTCCTGAAGGCAGTCTTCGGGATATCTGGCTCCCGAATCTTCAGCTGGTGATACCCAGAGCGCAAATCAATCTTAGAAAACACCTGTGCGCCTGTAGCTGGTCAAATAAATCATCAATACGGGGCAAAGGATACCGGTTCTTCACTGTAACCTTATTCAGCTGACGATAGTCAATACACATACGCATAGAACCGTCCTTTTTCTTCACAAACAATACAGGAGCACCCCAAGGCGAAACACTAGGTCGAATAAAACCCTTGCCCAATAACTCCTGTAACTGATCCTTCAACTCCTTTAACTCGGGAGGAGCCATACGGTACGGTGGAATAGAAATGGGCTGAGTGCCCGGCAACAAGTCAATAGCAAAGTCAATATCTCTGTCGGGCGGCATGCCCGAAAGATCAGCTGGAAATACATCAGCAAAGTCACGTACCACATGAACAGAATCAATAGAGGGAGTGTCAACACTGACGTCCCGCACATAGGCTAGATAAGCAGCACACCCATTCTCAACCATACGCTGAGCTCTGAGAAAAAAATAACACGGCTAGGGGTGTGATCTAGAGTACCACTCCACTCAATACGTGGAATGCCTGGCATAGCCAGCGTCACGGTCTTGGCGTGACAATCAAGAATAGCATAATGGGGTGACAACCAGTCCATGCCCAGAATAATATGAAAATCGACCATCCCGAGCAATAATAGATTCGCTCTAGTCTCAAAACCACAAATGGTAACCAAACACGACCGATACACACGGTCCACAGCCAAAGAATCACCCATCGGAGTGGAAACATAAATGGGGGCACTTAAAGAATCCCGAGGCACACCTAGATGAGAAGCAAAGTAAGAAGACACATATGAAAAAGTGGAACCAGGAGGGTCGAATAGAACCGATGCCTCCCTGTGACTAACCATAATAATACCTGCGATAACAGAGTCAGATGCAACGGCCGCAGCGCGATCGGGAATAGCATAGAATCGGCATGTCCCCCTCTCGAGGGCGGCCTGCGGAACCACGACCCCCGCCCCCGGATGGTCGGGCGAGGTGGAGTGGCGGTCGGGGCTGGGAATGATAGCCTGCCGGCCCCGAGAACCACGCGAATGCCGTGATGACTGATGAGGGGCTCCTCTCGCGTGCACGGGGCACTCCCTAACCGGGTGGCGAGTATCCTCGCACTCAAAACAAGCTACGGGAGGACGCGGTGGCTGTGGACTGACCGGCCTCGCCCCCGCTAGTCCGACCCACTGGACGGACCCCGCGCGAGAGGTGCGGCGGAAGCGGGGAGCATAATAAGGCTGCCGAGATGTCGGAAGGCACGGAGTACTACGGTGCCGAGCGATGCGAGGTGAGCCGGTCGACCGGAATAACCCTCGCCAAAACGAACGGGCTGATGAAGTGCGGGCACCGGAGAAATAACCCGACTCACGAGACTTCCGGCCTCTCTCTCTCTCCGCTCTTTGGGGAGCATGCTCCGATCTCTTGCGCAATGCTAGCTGCTCGCGATAAGATATGTCTGTCTCGAGCTCTGCGGCCATGTTGGATCGGATAGGCGGAACAAGGCCCTCGATAAATCTCCGCACTCGCTCCCGAACCGTGGCTGCCAAAGCCGGTGCATGCACAGCTGGGCGGGTGAGCCGATAGCACGACTCGATGCGACATGGAGCCCTGTCGCAACCGCTCAAAATCCAAGCGCCAAGAATCCCTAAGGCTCTGGGGAACAAACTCCCTCAAAAACGGATCTGAAAACTGCGTCCAGGTCAATGAAGCAGGCAGACTCCTCTGGACTATCCAACTCATACGTGCGCCACCGATCGTAAGCGGCCCCACAAAACTGAAAAGCAGTGAAGGAAACCCCGCCGGTCTCCACAATCCCCATAGTGCGAAGAATACGATGACACTCCTCCGGAAAACCCAATGCATCATCTGAAGCCATACCACTGAACAATGGAGGGTCATGTTTCTTGAACCTCTCCAATCTCTGTTGCCTCGTCCTCGAGAGCGGTGCGGTCCACCTCCGGACGTGTCGGGGCGATGGGAGGCATAACCGAAACATCCGGAACTCGTCCCAGCGGCACACGCCGCTGCGGTGTAGCGGCTGCGGGAGTGCGGGCCCTCCGCCGCACCGAGATGTGGGCGCGACGAGAGAAGAGCGGTCTGCCTGAGCTAAAGTGGTATACATACTCGTGAGCTGGGCCAGGGTCTCCCGTAGTCTTCGGAGTAGTAGCGGTTGTAGTCGGTGTACACGGTGCCTGCGCTCCGACCTCGGTCTGCACCGCGGCACCTCGGCGGCGAGTGCGCGCGGGTGCTGTGGCCGCACCTCGGGCGCGTCCTCGTCTCTACCTCGGCCCCAACCTCTGGCGGCGGCACGAGGGCGCGGGTACACGATCGTCGCGGGTAGCTCGTGTCCTCGCCATCTACTGTGAGAGAATAGAAAGCGATAGTTTAGATTTTTGATGCCAAAAATGTCGCACGACAAGGAATCCAAAAGAAATGAAGAGTTTCCTAAACGAGTTACATAGCCCTCGTAGATAAATACGGACGTCTCCGTATCGATCGGCGAGACTCCTAAGCAACCGGTCCGTGTCCCGTGACTCCTATGAACCTAGAGCTGTGATGCC